>DWNY01003370.1:0-10025 GCA_018250635.1 Telegonus apastus
TCTTTTAAATAGTATCTTTAACGCTTAATGTTTATAATCGTGAAAATGTGTGCAAAAATAGGTAGTGCATGAATGCCGTGCGAATATAATAATTAGTCATTATATTCATGAATTACTTATTACGTATGATAAGTGTAATACTCGCAATATCTATACTTACGATCTTTGTGTGTGTTGTGAATGGTACTTTCACTAAAACATACATTGAATACGAAGTGAATAAACATTCTGAAATCTATGAAACTATGAGTAAGAGATATTGAACTTAAAGACTTGTAATTCTGATCAATAAGTACGTGGTCAATATGTTAGACTATTGCCTAAACCTTTCTCATTCCTAAATGACACTGGGACTCAACAATGAATTGTTGAGTCCCAGTTCGTACAATGTCCCAGTTCATTTTTGAGTCCCAGTTGAGTAAACAGGGTAACTCTTTACAAAATTATACATATATCATATTGAACAAGTTTTGTTATAATTATTTGTTTGAATTATAATACGTTGCAATATTATTGAGAAATCACTTAATTAAACAATTCTATTTGATTTGATTTCAAATTATTTAAGTCAATATCATTATTTTATAATTGATTTGTTGGTTTTTTATTTGCTTAAGTTTAAACAGTATGAAAGACTCGCTGTACCATTTATTTATTCGACGTTAATCTAATAAATGAAGATTCATAATTTGATAATGCCACGTGCAAGAAAGCTAGCGTTTTCTCATCAATTCGAAATTATGCGCAATCGACTGACACATGTTTACTTTTACTGGATACTGTAAACATTGGCCGATTCCCCGTCTGGTCAACGACGTATACACGGGCGTTCGTATCGTCGCACGCGCAACCTCGAAAACATTATTTTTAGCCACAGGAAGGTTCGACGGTCGTATTTCCTCGACAGCACGCCCACATCGAGCATGTGTACTCTCGGCTACCTACTCGAGCCCATCCTTTGTGTGCATTATCGACTTAAACTCGAACCTACGATTTCTAGTATTTTATGCGCATTTGCTAGGTTTATGTTGTCGTCGTGTATGGATTAGGTACCTGTTTGATTTCTGTTGTATCTGGACTGTTGTTGCAATTAATATCAACTTTCAATTTATTATACTTATTTAATAGGTGTAATTTCCAACGCCTGTCTAAACTTATAGGTATCAATTTTCCTACTTATAAGAGACATCCACGATGTGGGGAATCCTGCTGTGGGTATTTATTTTACCACATCGTGTTTATATTCTGATTTGTTCAAACACATAGTAAGTATTAGGTGCCTCAGTTATCAGTGGTATATAAATAACTAGCTGTGCCCGCGGCTTCGCCCGCGTCTAAATCGTGTAGAGAGACCTAAGCCTTCCTTAAGAATTGCACTATCTTTTAGTAAAAACCGTACAAAAATCTGTTCAATAGATTTAAAAAAAAACGACGATCTACGGACAGCCAGCTTTTGGGGACTTTGTTGTATGATATGCATAGACAAATGTTATCAGTTATACCTACTGGAGGTCCCCCACTGGCTGTCCCCAATACCAACTGGAGAATGTCTGTTAGTAGGGATTGGTGGAGACTCTAACTTATTACGAATACTAATTCGATCATAATCATTAAAAAAAAATATGATTTGTCACCGACTCCAAGAAATCATTAAATAATGTAAGTCTATATTGATTGAGGACAAACACGAATTAAGGATTTGGTCCAACACGACATTAGATCCTCGCGAACTATTCGAAAGGTAGAATTTAAAGCTAAGCAAACAACGTTGCGTAATTCCTTTGAGATATTATGTTACCAATTACTAACTGATCCTACTTCCGAGAATAACACGGGAATATCCGTTCTCATATTAATTATGCAGCTGTGTAGCAACAGATCTCGGTGCGTTACGGTTTTTATAGAAAATCAGATTTTACCATTTCCATCATACAACAATATACTCTTTTATAATTAAGTCGACTAAAAGTTTTACACAATACTTCTGCGTATTTCTTTGTTTGTCGCTGATCCCAACAGTTCAAGTTGAAGTCAATCTTCCTCGTTCCTCGTTCTGTCCATTGTTATTCGATAGGTGTCTCGCTCAAAAGTTTACTTATCAGTTGATTCTATTTTTAGCTTACAAAAGTATAAATCGCTGCCTACTTTAAATAAATCTTTATGCTCATAAGTGTTTCAAGTTCCACTTCCATAAGTAGGTACTCGTATGTGACGCCTCGCGTAATGTAGCAGTCATTATACTGTTCTGGCAAGCCAAGGGTCCCAGTTTCGAACCCTACCTAGACAAACATTTAATGTTATAATTTATATTTGTTTTTTTTTTCGGTGTTATGGGTGGTATGTTTCCATGCCTTGGTCCTTTTATATGTTCATGTCAACCACGGTGGCCTCCAGAAATCACACTGGAGAGCTATAAGTTGTACAGTGCATCCACGCGGCATTATCATCACTTTCAGTTTGCATGAAACATTTGAATAATCAGTTCATTATATTCCTACTAGGTACATTGAGGTCCTTATTCAAGGAGTAATATGTGGTGTGATAAGTAAGGCATATCAGCTTAGTCCACCATACCATATCAGCTTAGGCTCCAGTGCTCAGGAGTATTGTGTGGCCGACATCTACAATCATCCCCTGATACACCCCACCTGATGGTAACTGGAAATTGAAGTCCACACGTCTACAATTAACCCCAGATACGCTTAAAGTTCTAAAGCCTTCAATGGCCAGTTACCATGGGTGGACTGTATCCTCATTTGCTATTTATGAAACAAACAAAATAAAAATAAATAAACATGGACACTTATTATAAACATGCATTAACTGACTATGGACATCACTAATGAGAAGCAGTTAGATTTTTATTACTGGTTTGAATTATAATTGCTGTAATAACTGCTTAGTTAAATACATGCCGAAGACGCGTTATTTCAAGGTAAAATTTTAGAATGAGTTAAATAATAAATTTATGGCTGAGCAAATGAGTTCTTGCTTAAATAAGTGACATATAAACTTGACTATTAACCCGGTAACTATTCAATACAAGTACAATGGGCAAGCGACGACGGCCTAGCAACCAAGACATAGGTGATACGAACAATGTACGAACTTCCCCGCGTATCTCTGCCTGCGTATAGCACGCGGTTTTCCGGTTTTTACTTGTATTTCCTAGTTTTCTTTAGGGTGAAACGTAGACTATGTCACTCGTGATGTATTATTTTAATAACTTATCAATATTTTCATGACTGCGACATAGGAATAAATTCTTCCAAGATTAAATTTCCCTACTTTGAAAAACAAGAAAGTAATTTTTGAAATACAGACGATAACTTTATTTATGTGTATAGTATCAACTGACCCAAAACTGTTAAGATGGTCACGTTTCCAATGTGACGCATTTAGCATTATTTAACACTTCGATTTGTATGCAAGTCGGACGATTTAGCATTTCAAAGTATAATTTCAGTATACCATCTTTGTGTATGCAGGATTTCGTATTGTTTGTCTTTGTGTTGAATTTTTACATCGATAGCTTCCGTAAATAAAAGTTTTATACATTCAACACCCAATGGTATTAGGCCCTATTTTCGGATGGTAGGTAGTTCAGAACTCATTACTGTTGCAAACGAATTCGACTTCAATGGCTCAATATCGATTGAAATGGTTTACGTAACCACGATCCAAAGACCACGGTAATCATCTTTATCTTTCTGTCATTAGTAGCTAATGAGTATACATTCCAGTTTATATATACTAATCTCTGTTGCCAATGTAAACGTTTAATAAACTATAAATAGGATAAAAATTCCCTTGAAGTGGCAAGGATACGAATGCCCTTGAAACCAGAACACAGCAATGCAATAAAACTGCTGCTGCTGCAATAAAGCTGAAATAAATATTATTTAGAATATAACTTGTGATTACTAGCGGCACTCCAGTAATTTATGCCGGTCTTCTATAGCATCAATTCTCCTTCCATGGATGACGTAATAGGTGTTTACAATAACAGTTTAACACACACCATAGTCACAAACATGTTAGGCGCGGTGACTGTTGCCAAAAACTGCCATTAGCGGAGGCAATCCAGCAATCTAAAAGGGCTGATGGATGGACTGAGAGGCATGCTACATAAAAATTCCAACAACACGTATAAAACTACGCTTCAGACTGAGTACATATTGCGTTGTAGCTACGCCTAGGTTATATTTAACACCTCGATCGCTCGTAGCAACGAGGGCCCATCCCGTCGTATTAATGCAGATCCCCCGCTCAACGAGTTAGGCACGCACTTGACCCATTTTTACTCAACAAGCTCCCGACCTATTGTCACCTTATTGGTTGTGCGCATAACGATGATAACAACAATATTTATAATATAATAGCAATTGTACTTCATTTTATTTACCCCTCCGCTTGTACATTGAAGTCTTCAGTTCTATTTCCTCGATTCTCTCTGCCACAAACGTGTAAATGTGGAATGGAATTGATTCTGAGGTGTTGTCGGAGCGCATGTCATGGGTTTTTCAAAGGAGGATGCAAAAAGAGCATTCCCACAAAGCCGGTGGAACACTGGCGACTCTTCTGGTATTGTCAAATGTCCGTTCTAAGTGTTTTAATAGGTATATAGGTACATATTTAACCGATATTTAATTAAGAAAATAAACGTTGGTATACTTGACAAATTTCGTATGTTTAAGATAATAAAAAACAAGTTGCAAAAATACGGGGGTCGCGGCGTATTTACAGGGAAATCGTGCCGTTAAAAGATTTAGTAGGTAGATACATATATATAGTATAGATAGTACTCCCTTCATCAGTGCAGAAAAAATAGGTTGATTATGATGATAATGATGAAGAAGCGTATAGGTACGTTATATTAACTAAAAGAAATTACATTATAAGTTAAGTGAAGAGGTTATGTAACTGAAAATTCAGAGATGTAGGAATTCTAAGGTGTTATGATTTGTTTTTGGTATCTTTGGTGTAATGACTTTTGATTTCAACAGTGGACAATAAAGGGCTGATAAATATATAGAAGAACTAAGTAGGTATATGAGTTCCTCAAATTCTATTTTCATTTCGATGTTTACCTCGACTCGAGAGTTTTCATCCTCCGACTTGTTTATCGATGAGGACATTACACCCAACTGCAGGTTAATCTGAACGACTGGAATGTCATCTTTTATAATGCTCGTTAAAAATATTCAAATTCGACAAGCCACTTTATTTAAATGCCCCAAGAGAATAGGAGTTGCTTATGTATTCCGTTTTTATATGCGTTTGATCTACATGGCCTTTATAATGGATTCATTTTTTGCGCTTCGAATAGGCTGTAGGTAGGCTGCTACTGTTGATTTAAAATGTCTTTGGATTTCGCTCTACAATGTTTTGCGTAATGTTGTTATTAAACAATTTCTAAGGATATCAATAAATTCAACTGCTTTATTTCTATATGTATTTTTGTGTGTATCATAACGAGTTTTTTGTGAATGCTGTCTGTGCATTATTGTGTAAAGTAGGTATTCAAGTACCAACAAGTAAAATATTGAAAATTATTGGTTATTTTTCTACATATCAGTGTTTTCAATGTTTACTTTATTGTATAAGATATCTGTGAACTAAGTATTGTTACACTTATTTCGTTCGTAGATAAATCCTACTTTTGTACGGTTTTTGGTTGAGATAGCTACTTTTCAATAAATTATTTCATACCACCTCCATTTATATTACGTATTACTTCAAATATAGGACGAGGTATTTTCGCCGGAGTGCCGAGGCTGCTTGAATTATTGAGCACCATAGTCACTCAAGGTGTTATTGATTAATTTTATTTAGAACATTGAATTGAACCGGTTGAAATTAATTCGGTACCTACTGGTCCTCGTTTACAATAATTGGCAGCTGTCAGATGAGATAGAAGATGGGTCATTGAGAGGCTCCACAATTTCTCATATGCATTCTAACTTCTACCTCAGGACGATGCAATGCACTTGTGACTGACCTCATATGATATAACGTTATTTACAGACATGGGCGCCGCCAGGATTACTTTCAGGGAGGTGGATTTGCACACACCGCCACAAATGTGGTCATTTTTTTTCCTTTCGCCCTTTAGTACATGTGAAGGTCGCCAGGTCGCAAACACTTCTTATTATTCTCTGGCAAAAATAAAAAATATGACAATGAAAACAGTTCGTTTAGGTCAATATTTTTTGCCCTAAGACATAACACACACCACTATTAAATATTTTTGTAGTCGTAGTCGAAAAACCTAATTTAAAATAATTATGTCTTCTCCTTTCCTGACAGGGGGTTGAAAGTGCATCCCCTTTAACTCAGCTGCCGGGGTCCATGTTTACAGAACCATTTACGTCCGCAAATAATCTGTTGTCATCAGTATTAATTCGTTGTAATTCCTCTACAGGCACACGTTGAGGATATTGTCGGCTTTGGGATATCGAGCAATGGAAAATTCATGATGTCCTGCTCGTCGAAGACCGACATGATTATATGGGACCTCAAGGGCCAGCAGCTGGAACGCCTGGACACGTACCTAATGAGTACCCACTCGGCAAAGATATCGCCGTGCGGTCGCTTCGTAGTCGCCACTGGCTTCTCACCAGACGTCAAAGTTATCGAAGTCTGCTTCACGAAGCAAGGCGAGTTCAAACAATTGACGAAGGCGTTCGAACTCTCCGGCCACACATCGGGGGTGTATGACGTGACGTTCGACGTAGACACGTCACACATCGCCACCATATCGAAGGATGGCACGTGGAAGCTGTATCATACAAAGAGTGAGTATTGTTTAATGAATACTAACGCGTAATTCTTATCTGTAAACAACCGTATTGCGTCGTATTCCGCTAAATACTTTTATTAACAATAATATTATCTATCCGTACAAATTAATATTGATGTGTCCGTCTGCAAATAAAAAATATCTGTTTGTTTAATTTAAAAAAGGTTATTTAATTGATATGACATAGCTAGCTGATTATGTAACAATGTTCTAATACGAATACTAAAAATTCATTTTCGATTCTTGTTTAAAACATGAATGACTAACGTTATTAGACCATGGCGCAGATAATATATGTTATTTTTATCATAAAACTGTCACCGTTTCAACTAAAGTTTACGTAGTAGGAATTCCCTTAGATAAAAAATATACTATTCGTCATTCTTGCATATTATACGTTCGATTGTAGGCGCATTACGCATAATTAATTATTAGATTGATTTATTTTATTACAACGAGTCACATACCCTTTTTTGGCTTTCAATATTGTAATAGTCGGAGCCTCCGTTCTGTTGTAATGAATTCAAGTACACAAATATTGAAATAAATAAACATACGATTTGGTAAGCAAACGTTGTTACATTCCGTCAAGTGTGTGAGGCAGAATTATTCAACGTTTCAAACAACTGGACATAAGCAGGCATGGAAATCTCTTGGGTTATTGATTCAAGCCGCGTTCTTCCAGACAATAAATTGGCTACAGGTGGTCACAACAACAATAAGTTACGTGCAAATAGTGTTATGTTGCGTAGATAGGATTTATGTAGTGGTGCATATTTTGAGCGCCCTCTCGCGGCGTGCGTGCATTGCGTATACGCAAAAAACTATAGTTTTTTTTCTTTATGCGAAACCGTATGTTTATGCATTAATGGTCCACTGTAAAGAAATAAAAAACCATGGAAACTCGTTCAGTAGAATAACGTACAACCGTTGTTAATATATATATATACAGGTGTACAACAATTAAAATGTAATACCTAATTTGTATCCTCTTAGTTAATAAATGGTAATAAATGAGCCTTAATAGGTAATAAATGAGCCATAATATGTTATGGTAACGTTGTAATTATACAACTAATTAATATTTTTTTCTTATGAAACTCTGTTAGTGATTTCAAACAATTGTTATCTATGGTTCAATTTTCTCTTTGTAAAAAAAATCTTTCTAAAAAAAATATTCGTAAACTTTTTAGCTTAACGTAATCGGTCATATAAGTCATGTCATTACCGCCCATGTCTATGAATCTGGGAAATCCTAAGTATAATACTAATCCTATCTGAGGTCAATTATAATATAACAGATTGATTGGAAATATCCATCACCAACTCCCACTGATTGTTTGTTGAACAAACTGTATATTAATTTTCTCCGGTATTCAATGTTCGGTCGAAATAACTAGTTAATAAAGGAGTTTCCCCATAAAACGTAATGTATACGTGTATAGTGCATAAGGACAATAGGCAGAACAAACGGTGCAGGAAGGAAAATGTATACAGAAGCGTGAATCATTGCGAACTATTGTAGACTAGCACGTATGTTATTACATCACACATTCACATTTGGAAATTCTTTGATAACGAATGTATCTTTCTTTTATGGTCCGATTTTGGTGAGTTTGTCGGCGAACGCATTATTGTTGAGTGATAGTGAAAGAATGCATTTGCAATGCCATACATTACGAACAACATAATTGTTTAAATTATGTTGATTGATTTATGTTGCATTTGATTCAACAAACATGTCATATCCAATATATAAAATTTTAAAGAAATTTACATACCACAAGTTTCTAAATAAAGGACATATCTCATACTTTCAAAATTATGCGCACATTAAAATAAAATATACTTATTATGTAGGAAAATATAATCGGGACGATTTCCTTGCAATGTTTTCCTGGATCGTAAAAATAGTGCATAAAGTTTTCCAAGACATGTGATATGTAACAACCCACGCTTCTTATGTCCTGTTCTTAATATTACATTATAATAGAATAGAATTGTATTTATTGATAAGGCCTTCTTTAACCTACTAGGGGCCTTGGGCACATAATTATAATGGGATCCGTATGACCTTAAGAGAACACTATTTAGTTAGAATAGATAGATACTCGTTCTCGGAGGTCTCCGGTTGGGTTCGGTTGGAGATCCCATAGTCCTCCATACAGCGCTGAAGACGGCCACCGGGGGGTTTTAGTGCGGTAGAAATCCCACATAACCCGGCGTCGCTTTCATTGCGTCGGGTACCTTTTGAAGGTTTCCCCTTCTTTAAAACATTTACAGTCGGTCGAGCCACGTTGCCAATGATTTCCATGATTGAAATGACTAGGGGCCCCCTCGGACGCTGGTCCCTGGGCAAGTGCCCAAAGTGCCCAGTGACAAGGAGTGGCCTGTTTATTTACGATAAATCACTTACCATCTGGTAGAGTGCGCGGTTGTTAGCCACTTCTATATTATGAGCACATAAAAAGTGATAATCAATTTGTAATACTTATATAACTTACAAAATCGGAGGTGCGTGCCTGAGATTCCTCCCGATTAAATCTCAAAAAATGCTATTACAAACATTCAAGTAACGTGCCATGTCCGTATTAGTAGTTTCAATGAAGTATAATATATTTAATATCGGAAAATACATAACGTGAATGATTTGGCATATTCTTGTTTAGTCTACCTCCTCGCACGGGGTCTCCCACGAGATAACTATAAGGATATGACATCATATTAGTTTTTTTTTGGTAATTCCCATGGCATGTACGTTTTAAAAAGCTTCTTTACCTACTTACATTTTTTTTATATAAAATTGTACGAACTTTCATTAAGCTACCAAACACATGCTGTTTAATACGTATACGTACGTTGTTTAACACGTATATAATGTAAAGAAACATTTTTGCTTTTGATTACTCTCATTATATTCTTTATTTTTTTATTAATTAGTTTCCTACCAATGATAAATACAAAGTTCTTCAATATCAAACAAAAAAGAAGATGGCTGTCAAATAAAAGATAAAACTGTTGTTATCTATTTTGTCGTTCGCACGTTATTAATGAAAATCAATCATTAAATTTCTAAATTTTCGAGGAAATTCTATGTACGGCGGAACGTTTGGAATTTTTTGGACTGTGAAAAAATATACGTAGAGTAGGTATTAATAACGGGCGCTCACGTATGTTTTTGTATTCAAATATTATTTTATATAACCAACTATTCTAATTTAAG
>DWNY01003371.1:0-10024 GCA_018250635.1 Telegonus apastus
ATTTATTTCCAAGATATATTTATAAACCTATTCACTATTAAATTGAATGACATAATTACTCATTTTGATTATTCTTTGAGTACTTTAATGTTCAATAAACAATATCAGGTATCCATTATTAGTTTGTTTTCTAATTTAGTTATTATGATCATAAATCTCGGTATTTTTACCAAATTTATTACCAGTTTATGTATAAGTTAAAATTTAGCTAAGATCCAAATAAAAGCCTAAACCATTATATATAATTGCATATTATTGGATAGCGGTCCGCGTTCGTTAAACTTTAGCGGATGCTTTATGGGCGGTTTAAAAAACATCCGACATAGGTTGGCCAGTTACCCGTATCCCCTTTAGCAAGATACATTGGAGCAGCGTGTTGGAGTACGCTCCAAGCCTCCCCCAATTGTGAGAAGATACCCATGCCCAGCAGTGGGACATTAAAAGCGTTACGGCGGCGCTTCCTTCTATTGTTTCATTTATTGCCTATGGATACCGGCAGTGATCACCCCAAGTCATAGTTGACCCTACTGTTTGTGACCGCGTCGCGCCTACTCTACTCATGTAAGTATATAAAATCAAAGCCATATAATATTGTTAGATCAGAGTGGGCTTCAGATTTTTTGTAAATTTCATCTACAATGCTTGAAGCTATTGTAAGACGGTTTAGCAGTTGCTGTTAGAAGCGTTGCAAGCTATAACCGGAACATACCGATTGAGTCCCCTACAGCCTACAGCCAGCCTAAAATATATCCATGTCCATATTAAAGAAAGAGAACGAAAATGAGTGTACCTATTTGCCTCTCTTTTTCGCATATATGATTAGACAATGATAAGAAAGGTGTGTCTTATAATCTTATTATTTGTTGGACACTTGCACTCAAATCCGTGTGATCACTGTGACCATATGTGGTAGAATTTTGCCACATTTGGCCCATTTTAATGTGAGGTAGGATATAATGACTTTTTAAGGAATGTCGCTGGATTTGGCAGTTTTCCAATAATATTCGACGCAACAACTCATAAACAATCAAAGTTTAAGGTAAATTTACAGCGACCTTTGAAAGTTTTTTTTTTTGCTGTGAAATAGAGAAGTTAAAGGGCCCGAGTGACGTTTTTTCTTCAACACAAAATTTATTAGAAGAGTCCATAGTGAACCTTTTTGACGCCCTTAATCGATTCCAAGAGTCCCGATCGAACCGTTTTTGATGGTGGCAGCATATGGCAGTTTTCTTGCATTGTGGCGAAATTTTTAATTTAAAGATGGTCACACTGAACCCGATGTCAAAAATGTCAAAATTGTCAAATCAAAACTAAAAAAAAGTACAAAAACAGAAAAAAGGACCACTATTAAATCTATCAAAAACACAAATATATTTACTGTAAGTGTAAATGTTAATACAAAGGGTTTTCAGGAGCGCTATTCTGGTTTGTATACTATTCATTTCATTTTAAGAAAATATTACCGGCCGGTAAGTACAATTTAATTTACTTTCATTTTATTTATCAACTTTTATCGTAGCTTCGTGTTGCAAATCTATTTGGAGGTGCAATGGCGAACCAATGCAGTGGGAAAAGTATCCATTATCTATCTCAGAAGGACGCAGCGGCACTCGACCAGGATCTGTTCAACGAGTACAAGTTCAGCGTAGACCAGCTTATGGAGCTGGCTGGCCTGAGCGTAGCGACGGCTGTAGCACGCACGTATCCACCTGACACGTCAGTTTTTTGCATATATACAAAACCAAACATTAAATAAATATGACAGTTTACCTATTAATTTAATCAGTTTGTTTTTTTGACTTCGCTAGCGTGAATAGGTCTTAACCTATGGCCCGTGGGTATTAAAGCAGGTAGGTTGTAGGTATAAAAGTTATTCTTCCATCCCTTAGTAACAGTACTATAATTCTTTAAAATAAAAGGTATTCTATGTCCTGTTGTCTATGTGGAACCTTTTCAATGTGTATGTAAAATTTAATATTTGATTGGTGATATAGTTAAGGTATGAAGGCGTTACAAAGAAACAAAAAACTCACATATGCATTTATAATAGGATGAAGTAGCAAAAGATCCATCTGAAGGTGGCTGGTGCCCTCCATAGACATTTTTTGATCAATCCCAGGATGAATTGGAATCCTACCTAATGTTGGCTTACAGATACATTGCCATTCCTGACTTCTAAGTCTACATGCCTCAAACTAAGTATTACTTTTTCTCACAAATATTTTTGTACTGCAATGTGTGTGTTTTGTTATCCCTAAAGTGCAATATTCATGCTAATGAATTTATTTCTGCTTGCTGCTTAACAAAAAGAGGATGAAAGTTATTAGTTAGTAACTTCACCATTCTTGACTGTTATCAATAATTATTATGTGCTAATTGGAAAATTTTTGTTTATGTATTCAAGTTACAAATATCATTGCCTGCATTGCATTCATCATTTACTTCTCATAAAACAATGTATTTACTGGAAAAGCCTATAAGATTCCCAAATAAAGCAAGATCTCCAATCTTTGGTATAAGTTAAGCATTTTATACTTTTCAGTGATTTAAAAATAAAAACAGATTGTCACTTTTTTATCTCTAACTAGCCCTAAAAGCAGATGAATTACTGGTAGAACAAAGCCACTGTTATGGATATATGCAACAACATTTATTTAATGCATTACAGACACGCATCAGCACTCATAGTCTGTGGTCCCGGCAACAATGGTGGTGATGGGCTTGTGGCAGCTCGCCACATGGCTCTCTTTGGGTATACTGTAGCTGTTCACTATCCAAAACGGACACCAAAACCTCTATATGAGAATCTATTACATCAATGCCAGAGTTTTGGAGTCGATATTGTTGACTCTCTGCCTCCACCAAATGAACTGAAGAATAGGTACAAAGTGTTAGTGGATGCATTATTTGGATTCAGTTTCAAGCCACCGGTCAGAGAGGAGTTGAAGCCAGCATTGGATGCTCTTATTGATGCTGGGTTGCCAGTATGCAGGTATACATAAAAAAATATATATATATGTAGTTTGTGGAACTATATTTTTAAAACTTTTCAATATTTTGAAAAAACTAAGTTCACTGAGTTTTTTGTAAACATTTATTCTTATAATAGTTAACCTTATTTATGTTTTTTACTTGTTTATTTTTTTATGTCTTATTAAATATTTTATTAATCTTTTTTTATTTCAGTGTGGACATCCCTAGCGGCTGGGATGTAGAGAAGGGTCCAGGATCTGATCGTGCGCTCAAACCAACCTTGCTAATATCCTTGTCAGCTCCCAAAATGTGTGCAAAACCAGATATACTAGGAAATGCCAAACATGTCTTGGGTGGTAGATTCTTACCTCCAAAAATCATTGGAAAATACAATTTAACAATACCAACTTATCCTGCTCAAGATCAGGTTGTTCAACTCTCTTGTTAAATGCATTTATTAATTCAGTTATATCTGTGAGAGTTAGAGGGATTGCTTTTGCACATTGTTATTAGTTATGTATTAAGAATAATAAAAGATATTGATATAATGTTATCTTGTTTTGCTCAACCAGTACCTACTAACTTTTATTTGTATGATTGTCTTCGAAACTAGCTATATCTAAATTTAAAAGATGACCAAGAAAAGAGTCAGGGTCTGATTATTCTCTTACGGATTTATATATTTGTCGACTACAAATGAATAAACCCGAATAAGATTTCGTAAATACCTTATTCGAGTGCATTCGGTGCTCGTTACGGGTAGTTATTTCTCGGCGCTATATTTGTTTTTTATCACGGATCAAGGCATTGGTTGCACATCAATCTATAATTTACACAATCTTTATTGTTCTGTGTGTTATTCGGTGGTTTTTACGAGAGTAACGCGAGTATTTATATTGTAATTTGCATTAACGTTCAACTGTTATACCTACAGACCTTGAAATTACTATGGAGTATGTACAAAGCAAAAAATTTACATAATATGAAAAAGAATATTCATTACAGTGATATTGCTTTGTAACAAAATGCAAGCTAATGTGTTAAAGAAATAAACTACAGTCAACTACTATTCAAGTCAAAATACATTACATATTATTAAGTGACCAAAATGATAGGAAAATCTGAATATAAGCTTGAAATATACAAAATACAATAATGACTGTCAATGGCGATTTTTTTGTTCATAATATTCCATTTAAAATTTCATGTAAGAAAATATTCTGTATCATTATCTTATTTCCGAACGATTCAGGAATTATGGGTGATTGTCTATGACTATGACTCATGTTTGACATTTTATAATTTTCGCGCCGTTATTTCCCGCTGCTGCCGGCTTGCTGTCAACATTTATCAAGAGGTTGCCGACGTCAGTTCTATAAAATTTGCTGAATTTTATTGTGAATTTATCACAAATCTGTTATTAATCCACCAGTTTCAAAAACTAGTGAGTATTTTCACATTCTACTATAACTATTTACGCGAAGATATTTATTTTCTTTAACTGAACACCTTATTGGAATCTTGGCTTACTTTTGTACTCTTCCGCTTTACGTAGACAAAGCCGTTAAACTACGTTTAAGACTTTAGACGACGTACATAGTTCATTTCGCAGTTTTAATCGGTTTTCCTAATATAAGTCCTGATCCTTTTAGGTGAAAATGTTCGAGGCACGCCTTCTTCGAAGCTCGACCCTGAAGAAAGTTCTTGAAGCGATCAAAGATCTCCTCACACAAGCCACATTCGACTGTGACGACAATGGAATACAATTACAAGTGAGTTCGTTATTCTTTGCTGTGTATGTGTGGTTATTGATATAAAAATATGCTATGATTATGTTGCCTGATGATAATTAATCAGTGCTGCCCAAAAACATTTGTATTCAACCCCAAATACAATGGGAATTCTGTATGAAATTTATGTATAGATGGATTTCTTTATGTAAGTTTCTATATTTTGATACTGTATCACTTTAAACTGGTGTTTTAAGACGGAAACAGGTGTGGTTGTGCTGCCAGAGTCAATCCATGAGGGATACTTTAACTTAATAGTTCCTATGACTTGTTTGGTTCAGTTGAGAATGATAGTTGTTTAATAAGGAATGTAATCATTCAGGTGTATGAAACATTACTTATTCTTCTTTACAAATATTTCAGGCTATGGATAACTCCCATGTGTCTCTTGTATCCCTCACACTGCGGGCAGATGGCTTTGATAAGTACAGGTGTGATAGAAACATCTCCATGGGCATGAACCTAGGAAGGTATGTTCTCCACGTTTACATATTTTAAAAACGTCCACAATGAATTGAATATATTACTAATGTAGCCATAGCTTTATTTAGCCATAAGGTACTTACGTATGTATATGTGTTTGTTGCTCGAAATAAAATTATTATTATTATTATAGCTTTGAATCAGTTGTCAGATAACTAACACAGCTATCAATTTTCCAGCATGTCGAAGATTTTAAAGTGTGCAGGTGACAAAGACACGGTAACAATGAAGGCGCAGGATAACGCTGATACCGTCACATTTGTGTTTGAGAGCCCTAACCAAGAGAAGGTGTCTGACTATGAAATGAAACTCATGAATTTGGATCTAGAACATTTAGGTAGGTTTATTTTGGAATAATGAATACCTTGTTTCCTAGGCCCCATTCTCATTGGGCATGCTGCCAATTACATTTACAAACTACATTGAAGGTGGTAGAACCCTTTATGGTTCAACTTTCATGGAACTACCACCACACCTATTTATGCTTTTTAACAGCAGTGTTAAGCGCTGCTGTGCCCTGGTTTGAAGGGTATGGTAATATAATATATGGAATAGTTGTTATTTATAGCATTAATGATCTAACAAATTATATATGTAGTTGTATGTTGAGACTAATATTTAATTACAGGCATCCCAGAAACTGAATACAGCTGCACAATCCGTATGCCGAGCGGGGAATTTGCACGTATCTGTAGAGATCTGTCACAGTTTGGGGAGTCCATGGTCATATCGTGCACAAAGGAAGGTGAGTTAAATTGTTTTTTTAAGGAGTAAAGCTTTACATCTCTATACATTGCATTCTTTAGTCTATATTCATTCTAAGGCTCAATATATGTTTACATTATTTACAGATATTTACCATGTCATGTCAGAAAATTATATATCCTACACAATACTTTGAAAAGCGTAGCCTCTGTTTTCATGGCTGTGTTATGGTATTCTCCTGTAGACTACGTATTGTAGAACTACATACTAATTTATAAATAATATTTTACAGAAGACCATTTTAATATCATCTCGTGAATACCACAATAGTGTATGTATATGTCAGTGAAGCCTAACAGAAAAAAAATAACTGTGATATGTTAATTTTAGACACATATTTGGAAAATGTTAAAGACCAATTTAAGACTTTTCTATTCCTAATGGAATTAAGGATATTATTTTAATTTGCTCTTTGCAGGTGTTAAATTCTCAGCGTCAGGCGACATAGGTTCCGCGAATATCAAGTTAGCGCAGACCGCGTCCATAGACAAGGAAGAAGAAGCAGTGGTTATTGAAATGGATGAGCCGGTTACACTAACGTTCGCCTGCCAGTACCTAAATTACTTCACTAAGGCCACGTCACTGAGTCCACAGGTAAATAATGCCACAAGGTATCTATATTCTAAAAGACACTTTATATTTACAGTACTTGTCCGATAGATCTTCTTTAATCTTGTCCACCGTCATGATTTGCGAAGTGCGACGCATATTCCGGCGATTGTTTAAAAAATGGTCACCTCAAGATCGCAGTTTTTATGTTTTTCGGCCATTTGGGAGCCTTTAATGTACTTTGATACAAAAATTATATGTAAATATTGGAGTTAAATGTGACCAATTTGCCTTTTTAAAAGATAACATGTATTTTTAATATCCACAGGTACAACTGTCCATGTCAGCCGATGTGCCGCTAGTAGTCGAGTACCGCATCCCAGACATTGGCCACATCCGCTACTACCTCGCGCCCAAGATCGAGGAAGAAGACAGCTAGATTATTGTTTAAATTTATTTTCATATTACTTGTTATCTCTCGCCTGTATCCACTATCATGTCATACACTGTGTGTATCAAAGAAATTATGTGAAGAACTGATTATTAGGAGTGAACTATTTGGTGTAATTAAAGTATTTTGCATATACAGTTTTATATTTTTCAAGAACACTACATTTTCTATACCGAATCGCTGTTATAAGCTAATACAAAGAGTAAGAGTAAAATCTCTCTTTTGATATTTTGCAAAATATAAAATATATCCTCGTCTTTAAGTAAAAATAACGATCAAGCAGCCCTTTGAAGGCATCCTCAGCGAAACACTTCTTTATGCTAGAAATAAGAATGAAGGTGGTTCGAGATTGGCGGCACCACCACCGCACCTATTTCTGCTTTATAAAAGCCATGTTAAGCGTTAATATGTTCTAGTCTGAAGGGTGTGGTTCGGCAGACATACTTATCAGAGGCGTTCCAACTTAGTCCTCAAGGGTATCAACACTTCTGCAGTCGAGTATATGGGGTTGATTTTATAGGTGTACATGGGCGGCATTGGCCTCTTTCCATCCGGTGGAATGACTGCTCGGTTGTTACTTTCAAATTAAAAAAAAAACTTCCCCGGTCGAACCATGCCGTTTTGCTACCTTTCTGAACTTTCTTTGCTCTGCTTATTCAACGATTCTGTGGTTGCTTGGACAACGGTACATTTGGTCGAAAAAAGCTCTTGTAGAAATGTGGTCACTAGCTACTCGACTCGACTTGATTGTCGGGATTATTCTATGAACAATGTGCCCGACTTATTTCTGTTAACTTTCAAATTCTGGGGAATGCGAGTACATAGTGCTATTACGAATCCAGAAATTTCTTTCTTTAAAATATACAGGTACATAACGAACGGTAAGTGGTCACTACCGCCTATGGACATCTGTAATCAACTCCAGATAAGATCACAATCTTACCGGCAGTTGCCGTAGTGGAAACATCAGGGTTTTACAACTTTTAATTAATTGTTAATACTGTGCCGTGAACAATATGAAGAGTTAAGCTAAATTCTGTACCGTCACAGTAGCACGTTACTCGAATACTCCACTACTACGACTCCGAATTTACTTTTATCTACGATTATATTTAATTTTATTAGTAGTTTAAAAATGTTAAGTTATGCAGATACAAAATGCAATTGAAAAAGTTGTGTTAATCATAACGTGCATATTAGTCCAACACCAATCTATGCCATAGCTTATAGTAAAATGTATTCCCCAAAAACAGGTAGGTATGTAGAAAAATCTTACAACATGGTAAATAAATACTGTTGTTACGTTTTCATACTTTTATTCCACATACTATCAAAGAAAATGTAACTAAACAGACTCCTAATGTAACATGCACTTTCTGTTATTACATCAGAAACGCAGATCTAAGCCTAGTCCATGCATATTAGTGATATGGAAGCGCGTCGGTCGACCTTTTATCGCGAATTTTATACCACGTTGAATTTATAAATAAAATATATTAGGAGTCCATTTGGTTATCCGTCTATGTAAAAATAGTACAATTAAGTCAAAATCATGTTCATGTTTTACATGAGTATTTAAATAAATTATTGATTATAATGGCATATCGCTCTACTACTGAAACATTACAAAAAAATTACAACATGTATTAAAAGAATGGAATGAACTTAAAGCTCGACATTTTATTAGAAAATAGAATTCCTAAATCTAGAACCAAGATCCGCTATTTGAAACAAAGAAATTGATGAATGTTTTAAATTACCAAAGTCTAATTCGCGTACAATATTTAAGATTAAATCGTATTTGAGTAAATAAGTATAATAGCAAATTTTTTATGTCTTATTTATGTATTGAGTCTGCGAAATATCGGCAAACCATCTAGAAAAGAGACGATTCATGATGTTTTCTAATGATTACAATGATATTTAATACAAAAACATATTTGCTGCTAGATTAGAATGTTAGTAATTTGAAACATTATACTAAGCAATATCTTTATTTCGAATGCGCGTCTTGTCTTTTAAGAGCGTTAAATTTAACTTAATAAAGATGAATACACGCAAACCTAAATTTCAACTGTAAGGTTAAATACTTACCTAATCGTCATGTACTTTTTCATACATTATTCATTTCGTACATGCGCAAAATAGTAAAATAAAATTGAGAATTCTATGACTAACCTAACTTAGCTACATCGAAGTCGAGATACTAAAAACGTTACAACTAGATTATAAAAAATAAGTCACTCATAGCAAGTTTAATATATTAAAAATATTTTTAAATACCAAAGGAGGGTGGGCAGGAAAATGAAGTGTTCGAACGCTACCCCTTGCGACTAACCACTTGGGGTTACAACACCATGCATTTTATCATCGAGTAACGTTTTACAATTTCTGATGCCGGGACTCTTAACTAATCCATTTATATCGATATTATTTTTAAACGAGGCGACCGCATCACCCTCGTGTCGTGTATAATTTCAAAGCAATTAATAGCTTGTCAGATTTGTAATTATAGTTATCGTACAGTGCAACAATGCTATTACTCAAATTGTTGTTCAATTCTTTGCAGGCGCTATTTAGCAAATCTATACTTGCATATTTTGTAAAGGCTTCTTGGCGCATCAGAAATTGATAGCGTTTCAATGACTACATGGTAACATATTCAAACGAAATGCACAGTGTCGAAACCCGCATTACATTCAAACCAACACATCACGATTGTGACACAAAAACTAAATTGAAATCGACCACATACATCCGTTACTGTTTTTAATTTGGGAATAAATTTTCCGACACGCGAATTTCCATCGTTTCTGAGAACTCTACCTTTTATGACCCGTAATAATTTAATCGAATCTCGACGTGAAAAATTTTAAACACATTAAATGAATATTGTAGCCCAAAAACGAATGTATGTGGGCGGTCTTTAATATAGTTTTCCGTTTCACACATTTGACAAATTTGTTAGTTCGAATATTATTAAAACGACGGTTGGAACCACGAACTTATAAGT
>DWNY01003372.1:0-10024 GCA_018250635.1 Telegonus apastus
CTTATATTTTTTGAAAACATAAATGTTGGTACCTACACGTATTGAATTTAAATAATAAAAATTAAACAGATTTAATAGTAATAAAAAATAAGATACGATAGAATTTTTTTTAATATAGTGGCACAAATATGAAAAGGGGACTCGGACACATTTATCGAGACACAAATAATCCTCCTAAGAGTTGCATGTGGCTCGCAAGCCATAATTTGAACTAATGCTATACGCTTATGTGCACACTAGGATATTTTCCTGTGACGTGGGTGACAAAGGCACACAAAGACAAATACACCAACCCTCAAACCTAGGATAGAAAGTTTAGATTTGTTCTAAGTCTGGTGTTTGTATATTCGTGTTCTCGACACGGGAAAAATCTTAGTGTTGGACTGTGAGTGTAGAAACTTGAAAGCGTTGTTATATGGTGGTTCCAGTGGATGGCATTCTTAACGTATACAAAGTGATCACTTCCTTGACAGGTTTAGATCCATTTGGTAGTGTTGTTTTTATAAAACGTACATGAAAAGGCAATACGTGGAATAGGTACGAGCGTAGGCATTCCCTAGAGATTGTAACAATTCCGATAGATTGAGCCATAGGTAACGATAACTCGAAATCAATTTGGCTGTACATTCCAATTTTACGTCCTGAAACAAGTAAAAGTAGGTCAGGAATAGAATATATTATGTCAAATCAATGTTTCTCAATCTTTTTCACCGTAACACCTCCTTAATTTGAAAAAATTACGCTACCTTCAGCAGTTTTTATGCTGTTTTTATTTATATACTGTAAATTTTACATTGATAAAGTATTGGTGAATCAGTACCTGAATCAATAGTAATTAAGTACCTAAAAGAGATACGTTTTTAATTAAAGAAATCTTGGTGAAGCTATGTTTTAGATTATTGTTCTTTTTTTCCTCACTTCTTATAAAAACTTTATGACCCCATAAGGGCCGCGACCCACACTTTGATAATCACTGCATTATCAATTCCCATATGACTTAAATAATAATTAATTAAAGGATGTCTTCGTTAAAACACCATTATATACTACGTAAACACTAAGTTCTGGTCTAAAGGTGCTGTAAATTGTAAAGCGAAGTGCTCTAACGCACTAAACTTTCTAACTTTGTTTCCGAGTAGAAAATAATTCAGGTACAACTTCGCAACTGTGCTAGTAGATAAATGTCCTACTAGCTTAAAAAAATGTAACATATTTAAGAATATAAACGAAATAGTGTTTTCAAAGAGAACGGACAATAACTGACAGCGCGCTCATTTTTTTGCGTTTAACCCATTTTTTCTAAAATAAAAGTAGCCTACGTTACTCTTCATAACATCCTGTAGGTATATCTAGGTAGTGAAAGTCCCGTCACAATCAGTCCAGCTATGCCAGAGATTAGCCAAAACAAACAGACATACAAGACCAGATAGCATTATAGTACTATTTATGATCTGCCACTAATTTGTAACGCCTCGTATCTTCCTTACCATACCCTTCAAACCAAAACACAGCAGCGCCTAACTAAGCCTAAATATGCTATGTAGCGGTGGTGCCGCCGGTGTCGAACCACAGAGGGTTCTACCTTACTTACCGAATTAGAATTATAACAAAAACAAATGAACCTCACCCGTCGAAAGCATTCAGATAGACTTTGTGACGCAATCTTGATCCCTTTACAGTTGATATACCAGAGAGCACAGTTCATGTTGATCATGGTTATAATATGGTAGTAGGCTGAAGTGTGACGTAACATGAATCCATCCAGCAATGCACAGAGGCTTAGAAGAAAACATACGGCGAGCAACAAACATCCAACACTGATGATTACGATCAGATTTTTTAGGTTAGGGAATTTTAAATCTTCGCCGGTAACTCTGTAATATCTTACCTGTAAAATGTTTAAATTAATTCATTTATACCTAAACAATAAGCCTTCTGAACCCATTTTTAAAAACACCTACACTTTATAATGTTTTTTTTAATTTTCAGAAAAAAATGTTGTACTAATTTGAATACCTACTCTTGTGTAAAGTCCTGTCAAAATAGATTGATTTGTTTCGAAGATCGGCCATTAAATACATGCATATGACAATATAAATAAATGATTTAATACAACAGAGAGCAATATAATACAGAAATTATACAAGCTATTATAATGAGACTTATATATTATTATAGACACTCCAAATGTATACATCTATTTTAAAGACAAAAAGTCTTACTTGAAATTTCCCCCAGTTGGTTTTATAGATAGCTACTTGATGTGCCACCCCCCATCCAACGAACGGTATCCAAAAGTGTGGGACGAGGAAAACCACAAATAGTATAGCATAGATATAATCGTCAAATTTCTTAATGGACCGTAGAATCATGATACGCTCGTAGCCCACAATAAGAACCACCGCCGTAGCGGCTATGTAGAAGCAAATGGCGTAGGCGGTGGCACGAGATTTCCAGCTAAAGGTGATTGTACCTTAAACAAAACATATTCGCCACTCACTTGCTCGTTAAATTAATTATACAAAATACACTGAAAATGTTTGAATATAGTACATTTTTCGCTTTTACTATTTGTAATAATATTATGTAATAAGCAATATTAGTTTCACAAAGGATCCAATAGAAACAGGAAAGCACTTCGTTATGTTTTGTTATGCAGTATAATTCAGTTTATGAGAATTTATATATTATGTACATTTTTATCTAGAAGACGATATTTTTTGTTGAGATTAATGACGACAGACAAAAATTAACACACTCCATATCTATATCCACTCCTAGATACACATTTGTATTGTTTGGGTCAAAAACATAACGAAAATATACACGTACACTAAGCGATAATTAACTTAATTAATTAGATATATCCGACTAGGGACGAACACGGAGTGTTACATGTCATGAAGGATTCCTTGTTCACTACCGGTATAGTAACCGCAACTGGTGCGTGCGACCCTCAAAACTTTAGATATAATAAGTAACGAACTCTCTGGATAAAGGCGTCGGGAAACATAACCCCAATTCGGCGTTTCTGTACAACTAATAAGTCCGTCAATTACGTATAGCAGATATCAGACTAATTTCTTAATTTATACGAAGGATATGGCGAAGTAAATACGTCGCACCATACTTCAAGTCTGTTCTGACTAAAGTATCTGAAATTATATGTATATACAATATAGCAGTATCCAACGAGCTAACAGTCCACCTGATGATAAGTGGCCACAGCCATCTATAGATACTCTATGGACCTCTAAGAATAAGTCGGCTAATAAGGTCTTCATATGTATATATAAAAATAAGAAAATTGCCACCACTTAAAACATGTTGCCCTGAGAGCACATTGAATTTAATTAAAGATCAGAAAACATAACGATAGAAAAGAGTATAAACTATATATGCTTACTAAAAGCAAATAAATTTTTGCTCCTCCCAAAACCCATCGTTATCTTTAACCAATTCCCAATACCTTCGCTATCTATAAATAATTAGAATAATTTATACAACTGTCACTTGGATTTAATTGAGCGATATTTACCTGGTCTCGAACGGGTGATGGGCATAACTGCCAGCGCCCGAAAAAGCACGAGCAGCAGTTTATGATCCCTGTAGAACTGGTCGTGGATCTCGCAAGTGTCGCCGTCCTGGGACGAAAGCCTGTTTCGCTGTTCTCTTTCCTATTTAATTGTAATTTGTATTTGTAAAAGATGGGACACTTAAAAACGCAATCCTAATTAGGCCCTAGGGGCAGTGATGCGCCTATTTTCAAATTTCTTGGGTGCTCGTTACATAATTAAATTCATTACGATATGTTGTTGTCCGTATTACGTTTTTATAACAATAAGAAATCATAAAAAGGTATAGAAAGGCATTCAACCCGGACGTGTAGCCAGGCACAAATGTGATTTTACATAATATTCTGTTTTAGGATTATACTTGACCCTAGAAAATCTATCAAATATGATGATATTAGTCACTTATTACACGAGAGTAGAAATCACTCCATCGTAATACCTGATAATTTAATGTCTGGACTACGTTTTATAACATTATTACCTAAAAGTTACTTACATAATCTCTTTGCGACATTTCAAACACGACTTTATTTATATACAGATGTTTCATATCATTTTGTAAAGCATTTGTTATACCTTCGTCGAATAAATGTTCGTCCGTTATCATGGTTCTTCAAGGTAAGGAACTAACAAGAAAGACGAGCTATAAATTATGGCAACCAACGAGTTACCCCTTGACATTATCGAACAGGTAAACTAGGAGTGTAAATTTCATTAAGTATTTAAGCAAACGGTAGTCGCTTTATGAATATAAATGTAATAACCGAGCCTAACACACTAATGACTCAGTTTAATAGCATTTTAAGTGGTGTTATAATAAATAGTTTAGTACTAAAAATGGTAAACACTTAATGTGATTCCTATGACCTAGAGTCCTTTTTAAGGTTCCGTACCCAAAGGATCAAAACGAAACAAGTCACAAGGTTCTATCTCTTGAACCGTAATAGATAGACACGTGATTTTTTATAAAATGTGTATTTCTATGGCCGCTATAACAACAAGAACTAAAATTTAAAAAAGGTCTAGTACAACAAATACAAAAATTAAAAAAAAAGTTAATAATAAAAATGAGTCCCTATACAAGAAACCAATATTTTTCGATATTTTGCGGTTTATCTATTGATATAAATATTGGTATCAAATGATGGGGCTTGATTTGTAGAATACTGTGCACTATGACAAATTTTTAATCCAAGATAGCCGCTGCTATCAAATGAAATGCCTTATCCTACTCATGCTGATGTTCATGCAAAATTTGAGGGTACAGAACCCTATATGCGTTAATTCAACTCGCACTTGGCCAATTATCTATGTTGTGGAAGTAGCAAACGAACATGCAGCCCATATGATGATAAGTGGACATTGCCGCCCATGGATGTCTGTAATCAACGCCAGATAAGATTACAGTCTTACCTGAGATCATCCACAGATGCGTTGCTATCCCTGAGGACTAAGTTGGAACACCTCGGATAAGTATGTTTCGATTACCACACCCTTCAAACTAGAACACAGCAGCGCTTAACATGCTGTCATTATGCAGAAATAAGTCCTAGAAGAATGTAATAGGAATATAGATCAGTCCTAGTCCTGTAGTAGATATATAGATAATAGGTATGTATCAATTAGTCCTTTGAGGTCTATAGCTGGACATAGTCGTCCCTTGATGGGTGCTTTGCCAATACACATCGCTCCTGGCATGCTTGTCCTATAGATTTTTGCCCCTTAGACTTAGAAAGAGACGAAGGGAGTACCGCACAGGGATTCCACATGACACAGGTGGCAGGACACAACTAGTATAGTAATTATATTACCTACATTTTAAATCAAGTCAGTATTCTTAATATTTTATTGTAACATAATACTGTATTTATTATTCTTCCATACATAAGACGAATAATAATATATCAAAGAATTTATGATGTAATTTAAATATTAGTGACAGGAAAACTTTTACCTTTTGTGAACCTGTTTACTGTTGAAAATAATAAAACATCTACTTACTTATTAACATTTATTTCAGAAAACCTCCTAGTTATCACAGACTATTAAAATTAAGTCTTATTTTTCAGCTTTTATCAATTTAACAACATAATTTCACACGTAATTGCGCAAAACTGTGCATATTCATATAATAAAAAGAAGTAAAACTCATAGAAGTACAAATAAATAATTGATCAGGTCTCATTATATTTACATAATAAAGGTTAAGTAATCGTAATTTTATAATAACAATGACTTAAGATTTAAGTTTAGCTAACTGTGCCATAAGTTCTTTGTCGGCGTCAGTTGTTGATTCTCCTATTTTATTTCGTGCGACCGACGGGGCGTTGGCCATCTGAAAATAAATATATTGTTATGTAAAATCTACCATTTGTTTAAAAAGCACAACTGAACAGCTCTTTTTAGTCTACTAATTGGACATAGGCAAATATTTAGGAAGTTGTATCAAATGTATCGATTGAGTAATGTGTCCGTAGTTCACAAAAGAATAATTTATAATTATATGTGTCAAAAACACATCTTTAAACAGTATAAATTGATACTAGATAGCTTAACACATAATAAGCAAAGACTTTCATACGAACATAGAAATGCTATTAATGTCCAATTATTATAATTAAGTCCAATTCAAATATTTTATGATTTGTTAGTTTCGTGCCTATATAGGTATATAACCTACGTACAGGACCTTAGGACATACACCAAAGAATTTGTTCTATTGTGGTCAATTGTCAATCATGCTTATTCACTAATAATTTTATTTTCATGAAAACAGAAGTTACCTTTCCGCTAATTTCGATGCCGATTTCGTCAAGCACCTGGTTTACAATTCCAGCAGACTCCTCTTCATCGCCAGACTCGTCCATTATATCATCAAGAGTGTCTGAAACTAAAAACAAAATACAATTTTTCATTTCCACAGCCCTTTTTATGTCACAACTGTTGAACACAGGTCTCTTCCCTAAACTGGGGAAGGCTTGGAGCATACTCCACGCTGCTGCAATGCGTGTTGTCAATGGGAGTGCAGGTTAATGGCCAATCCATTCTGGTTGTCTTTAAGCCGCCAATTTCTTCCACTAGCGGTCACCCATCTCCCAACCGCGCCTGACGTTGCTTAAATTCGTAGATCAATTGAGATCTGCACGAACAGCAGGGCCAAGCACGCTTAAGAAAAACTTGTCAAAAAAAATATCGTAAAGGATTTTTTTTACACAATTAAAATCAGATCGCACCAGTGCTTAGCACTACTATTATTAGGCAGTAACACTGCCATTAGTAAGCAGAAATAGCTGTAGTGGTTGGCCCTACAGAGTTTAATCTACACATCTTCAATGTTTACTGCTGAAACTGCTGTTTTTTAAATGCTTATGTAGTCAAAACTTCCACAAATTTCTAAGGCACATTTTGCACTTACTCATCTCATCAGTCATGTCCATTTTAGCACTAGCATGCTTGAAGGCCTCCATGTCCTTGGCTATTTGCTGTGGATTCATTATCTTGTTCATAGTGCCCATAGTTTTGGCCGTGGTGCCCATTGCTCCTGCTATTGCTATGTTAGCTCCCATTGCTTTATTGTGAATTTGTACACTTGATATCTGCGGTAGATTAATATTAAAATTAATGATAATGAAATAATGATAATGATGATGATACAGTATGAAAAAAGATCTCAAATTATTTTGCATCTGGATTTAATGTCTTAATTTTTGGACGTAGGAACATATTTGCCACTTCTTTCCAACAAAACTAAAATTTTTCATCAAATATACATAGATGTTACGTTAATACCTCCATGCTCAAACTATAATTGTCTAAGCAACTTGCAACTCGCATCACATACATTTATGTGGTTGCTGCGTCTAAAGGAACATTAACAATGAAGTCCAAATTTCAACAAAAGACTACTTGCAGGTAAAGCCTATTGACTGCTATCTCAAAAGAAGCTGAAATGTTGCATGTGTTAATAATGTAATGTAATATATATTTCTTTTATAATAATATATGGTAAGTGGCATTTGCCGTCCTGGACATCTTACATCAACCCCAAATAAAATCAGTTCCATTGCTCTTTATTGCTCTTTATTAGGATTAAGTCGGAATGCCTCTGAAAAGTATATCTCTGGCATCACACCATTTGAATTACTTAAAACGTTGCTGTTATTAAGTGAAAATAGTTGTGGCAGTGGTGCAGCCAGAGTCGAACCACAAAAGGTTTTACAATCTTCAAAGATGTGATGAAATTTTTATTACCTTACTGTTAGCTGCATAGATACGAGTTTTTTGTTTCCTTAGTTGTACTAATTGTTTTGCCAATATCTTGCAACCTTCATTATTGCCTTCTTTAGCCATTTTCTTAATTTCCATCTCCTGTAAAAATATATACTTTTATCATTTAGAAATTTTGATTTATTTTATATAACATATTGGAATTAAATTGAATAGCAGCACTTTTTTAAAAGGAAACCATCTAAAAACGAGTCTCCCTCTATTAATCCTCGATGTAAATAGTATAGTTGACAAACTAAATTTAGATTGAATTTTCAAGTATTAACACAATAAGCATGTGGTAATTGTTTTGTTACCTACATTGAATTAAGTTTATAATCCTGGAAAGGCTTACTTATTATTGTAAAAGTTTAGTATAGACATTACTAAACATTTTTGACACTTAATAACATCTACATTGGCACATTTGCCGAGTAAACAGGTATTATTAGGGTTCAGTTATGGGTCATTCAAGTATTACGCAAGAGAATTTTGGTAACTTTTAACCCCTCCCTCCCCTTTGTTAGCAAAAGTCAGCCAATCCTCACCCCCATGCTTAGGTAAACATTAGTATGAATATATTTTTTTAAATATAAAAATGGGCATCTCAATTTGCAAAATAATAAGAAACAATAAATCAATCACCATCTGGAGCTCCTGGCCCTCATTACATTAAAAATAAGCAATGGAGAGACCTTGACCCCCTTGAATGACCCCTTTTGAGTATATTGTAGCAAATAATAAATAAGTACCAATTTCTTTTCTTCCCTTTCTAAGGCTGCTTTATCGCGATCCAAATCTCTACCAGCCTTACGAAGCTCCCGGTCATTTTGTCTTTGTTGTTCTGTAATATACAATATATAACAAATGTAAAATCTTACTTCTTATTAATTTTACTCATACTTGATTTAAGATTCCAGTGGCACCACAGCCAGGCCAATTTATACCTAATTTATTGAACAGCAGTGTTAAAGGCTGCCATATTCTTGTTTGAAGGGTGACATACTTAACTGACACATTCCAAAATAGACTTCTAGAGTAGCAATACATCTGTGGTCAACCTTAAGTAGGATAGGATCATTGAACATATCTGGGATTGATTACAGATGTGGTGGACTGCATGCTTGTTTGCCATGTCCAAATTAAAAAAAAAAAAAACAAAGGTGAAAGATTGTGAAAAAGGATGGTTGCATGCAAGAATAGATGTTACTTTTTCACGCAAAAACCATTTGTCGGATTTGCATGAAATTTGGCACACGGATAGTTTATAGCCTACATTAACTAATAGGATACACTTTACCACGGCTAACATAACACAAGCAGACAATACCGTAAAAAAATCAGGTAATACATGAAACTCGTCTATTAGTACATAATAAAATGAGTCACCTTTTACAGTAGGAGCCTTCTTGAAGAAATTCATTTTGTTAACTTATTCCTGTGTAATAGCTGCAAATTTATCAAAAATATACATTAATCCTCTTAACCCTCCTTTGTTACAAAATGTATTTTAATTGTTTTTATCGTATAGTTTACAAGTTTACAAAATCTTTTACAAAACCTCAAGTGACAATAACAAAGTAACAAATAAACTTGACATTAGCTATGACAGAATTGACAGTGACAGTTTTAGTACACAGGTAATAAACAAAATATTTTGACATGTAACACTTAACTTTGCGACTTGGCAACATTATTTTTCTATCATTATTTTAACTTTGGAAGGGAAGCATTAAAAAGAAAAAAATAACATCTATTTTTATTTAACTCACCATACAAAATTAAGGTTTATAACTTATTCGAAATATCATAAAATCATAAAAAAGTTCCAGTCGTAGAAATGATTATAAGCGATATCTTGATATGTTTCATAACCATAATAGCATAGTAACAGATCAAAGCGTTGCTTTCTAGTGCACCCAAAATTGGCGCCGTTATTCAAGCACGCTTTGCATCCATAAGGTGTTATTATAGAGCAGGGCAGCCATATTCAGACCTTTGAGTTCGAGTGTCCAATAAATAATAAGAGGCGGAAGATGAGACACATTTTACTTATCTTTATCTAATCATACATGCGAAAAAGAAACAAGTAGATACCCTCATTTGCCCTCTCTTTCTTATTAATGAACGCATTTGGGCTGGCTCCGCTATTCTACTTATAATAACTCTATGGGCTCAGCTCA
>DWNY01003373.1:0-10023 GCA_018250635.1 Telegonus apastus
CTCCAGTCTATTTATTCCTCCAAGGCCACCTACGATATATTGGCGCTATGTTTAATATTCCTAGTTAATTTACAACTTAGTTATTCAATTCGGAGTAATAACTCCTAACCAGCTAAGTTATATTAATGTATTTATAATATGAGATGCGAGTCACGTTCGCCGTATTTGGTGTGTGCAATGCAAATTTTACTAATTTATTTATACACTAGAATAAAACAAAATGATACGTTAATATCTTCTGACACCACTCCTTTATCTAATACTATATAAATAAAATAGTCAATTATATTTTCAGCAGCAGCAGTGTTTGTGATTAGTCTAATTTTAACATGGAGAACTTTGTTCAAGACCTACCGATACCTTTCTAAACCTAGAGCTTAACTAGTACACCTAGAGAAGTGAGTAATGTTCAGAGTTGCCTAGTAGTTAGCTGCTAAATTCAAAGTAATGACTCTAACCAGCTTGGAAAGTACCACAGAGAGTAGAGTACCGCGGTGGAAGTAAATTAACGCGCTTATAATATGAGTTGTGAGTCACGCGTTCAACGAATGAACGGCTGAGTTAGCGCGTTAATCGCTACACGTGTTGAGATAATGTGCTGCATATACGTTTTCTCACCTGGATTAGTTGCTTTAAGTCAAATGATCACTGAATTATTTCGAGTGTACAACATTTAACAATACGAGTGTCAGTAGTGACAGTTGATAGTGTCCAATAAAAAATGTGTTTGTGTTGTGTGTTGTGTGTGTTGATAGTGACCAATATTCTATTCTGCAGGAGTTGAAATGAGTCTGTGAAATGAGCTTAGATAGATAACTTTTATGTCATAAGCTATTGTCAGATGGTACCACTATGAAAAGTTTGTCAGAATGGTGGCCCGGATTTTTACATTATGTATTACTTATGCACTTGTAGAATACATAAATTTGCTATACAAGTGCATAATGATTCTTTTGAAAACACGAATGACATTAGAATTTAAACCACTGACGAAAATTAATTTCAGGGTCTTTATTTATTACTCAATAGTTTTTCAATATACATTACTCGAAAATTTGTATGAGTAACGTGCGTAGGAACATGTAATAGGTTTTGTTTCCTTCCTATATTGCAGACATCCCAAACTTTATTGTTCCTTTTATGAATCCCGCGAGAGACAAACTATTATTCGGGATTTGTTCTTCATGTCCGAAATTAATGAAAGTGCAGTCTCTTCGCAGTCCTAAAGTCAAACAATTTATGTATTTACTAAAATCATATAATGCTGTATACATACAACTTAGCTGATTAATTTGCGTAAAAGGTATTTACTTTTTCAATTGATCTGGTTCAATAAGATGTGAACCTCTATGGTTTAAGTAAGATATATTAGCTAAATAAGAAAATCTATAAGTCTCTTAGCTATCATTTTTATCAAAAGCAGTATCCAATAGTCACAAGTACAGTTTAAGGACTCTTCTTACTACTAGAGATTAACGAAAGGCTAAAAAGATATATTATGTAATTACATTTAACGAAAATCGTTAGAGACTAGAAAAATTAAGTAAATCCGGATTAAAATGTTTGAAAGATATTTTTACTTTTAATTTACAAATTATTTAGGGTTGACATATTAAGATTATATTTTAGGAATAAAATTTTAGAACAACGATAACATCAGAGTGATTCCTTCTTCTTTGGTGACTGAACATATAATAATAATAAGGCATTACACAGATTCATTGCCACAATAGGATTATTCCTGTATTGTGGGAATAATGGACATACACAAAGACTAATGGATATAAGTATTCAGACCCAGAACAGTAATATAAATTCAACATCTAGCTGATGAGCTGGCTTGAACGTAAAATCCACTGCGTATCAAACCGACATGGTGACCATTCCGTCACTCGAATCGTCCTATAAATATTATATAAATTGTTATCTTCGTATTGGGCAACTAGTGGACTTTCGGGACAATATAATTCATCCATTACCGTCGACATTTCGCAGTGAAACAAGTCAGTAGGTCTCAGACAGACATATTTCGCGCAGGTCAATGAAACTTAGTAGCGATTAAAAGAGTGTCGTAAAGGAGAAACCGAGTAATCTCATACGAGCCGTAATAAAGTATTAACGGAGACTCCGTCCCGCTGCGACGCCTCATTTTACGGCTATATTTTTAACCATATCAAGCTTTTGTGCAGAATCAAGAGGTTTATTAAGAAAGTTGTGATTTTAGTTACCGTTTTATTAGCTGGATTTGGCGAATGACCTACGTGAAGTCTTTACAGCAAAAGTCGATTATATTAAGCTTAATCTTAAATGAGAAACGATAAAAATTATACGAGTACTAATACCACGTTTAATGAACTTTCGCGACTTAGTGGCCAATTATGTTAATCAAAAAATTTCTTTTATATTTTCGTCGTACTTTTATTTGATTTTTTTTTAATTATAGCTAATGATACAGTTCTGCCATTCTGTTTTGGCTTCAATTCGCGATCGGATAAATATATAATTGTTAAATTTACACATCTACAACTGTTTGTACACACCATGTTATTTAAAACTGACTCTTACTGTAATTTTATTGGATGTTTATAGTACCATAATTGAAACAAAAACTTTTATTTTATGTTGTAATCGTGACATTATAACAATTAGGCCCAATGTTAAAATTTAAAAGCACATAACGACATACAACTAAAAAGTACGCAGTATTATCAATATCAATAAAAAGTGAAAAAATATTAAGGATTCGCGTAAGTGTAGTGGAAGTGTAAATGAAAGCAGGGGATATTAATTAGTCAGGGAGACAAGTGGCGGTAGGCACTTTGTAATACGAAGCTACTGTTTCATAAAGTGTGCCGTGAAACTGACAGATTACCTGAATTCCGCCCTTTACTGCTTATTAAGTTCGGTTTATTAACTCCACTGTACGCGTTCGGCGACACTATGTGAATACAAAGTAACGTCAACTGACGTTTCAATTTTAAGGCACTATTCGTAGTTCGAGTGTCGCATATTAGTGTCTTGTACCAAAAATGTAGTTGCGGCGATATCGTTGCGACACTTATACAGAGAATTTACAAATGTTACGTTATTATTTAAAACGTATGGCTTGTAATAAAATGGAACTCCCACTTTATATTAATTTTTGGTGAACAATCAGGAATTTCCATTGTTACTACTTCTCTAAAATAAAACCCAAACAAACATCGCAAACAACCATCCAGGTAAACGTTACAGAAAACTTTGGTGATTTCAAAGTCAATTACGGGTACATTATTCGCATGATTGCGGCCATAAGTTTTATATAGCTGTCATTGTTTTCGACTTGCCTCTATCAATTTTCGTGACTGTTGGTTTCAAGGAACTAAAGTTTCCCACTTTTGTGTACGAATGAGCAGTTTATGTTGGCTATATATTAAGAAATAATATTTTTTTTCACATTTTAAATTTTGAAGTTACTTCGTACTTCATAAATGTATTATTTAAGCGCTTTTAATACTATTGATATCCAATATTCTCTCTCTTAAGTACTTTCATTATTCCTTAATGAAGTTAATTAAATTATTATTAGAAAATATGATAAGAGTTCATCAGAAGAAGCATTCATTATAATAATTCAAAATAAAATAAGTTTAAAAAAATTTTTAGACTACTCATTTACATACAGATGGAACACAAATATCGAATGACACTTTGACATTAGATAGGTGAACAGTAAATCTATTGGGAAAAGAATTCAGTCTGTTCGTCAATGTAATCCTTTTACCATTCATCTTCTCAGACACGAAAAGGCTCTCCGGCAGAGGGACTAATTCCGAATGCACCTTCAATCGTAAAAGAAGTCGTAAAGAAGCGAGTCCCCTCGAACGATGCACGAGAATCAGGGAACAAATAGTTGATTTCTTATTGGCTTCCGCCCAGACTCAGATTGAAAATTCGCCATAAAGACATTGGGACACGCCTGGCCGGATTAAAGGGGGAAACTAATAAAGAAAACTTTTGCGACACCGTATTTTTACCAAACGCGCTCTTAAAACTTTAGAACCTTTATTAGGGTCGCCATGGTAATAGTTGAGAAAGCTCTGCGGTGTTCGTAATGCTTTTACCGAAGGACTATAAAACTGATTTCGCGATCTCAAAGCTTTTGGAATTTATTAACTTTTCAATTTTAGATGGGTTGGTTTGATCTATATACTTCCAGTATATGCTTCCAACTTCAGTTCTTTTTTACACAGCAATCGTCACAAAGGTAGCATATGTGAATGTTTTTACGTATGCGAGAAAATCCCTGTGATAATCGGTTTAACGTTTTAAATATTACCATATTCGGACAGAAATACATGTTTTTATGTTCTGTACAGATTTTGTAAATTATGCTCATTTTTAAATCACAGGCAGACACATCAATTTTCTGTAATAGATCGTAGTTAAACTATGATGCCACCATCCCATATCTATTTCTATCTACTAACAGTCGTTTAAACAGTAAACAATAATGGGATGCTGTGTTCTGGTTTTAAAGGTATGGTAACAAATATACTAAAATGAAACAAAGTCTTTAAGTACTACAGCTACTTTTCTTTTCCTTTAAAACAATACAATAGGACACCGTTGATATCTATAGTTCACCCCAAGGTTAGTTACAGTTGTAGTAGCCGGCTGTGGATAGTTAATGAGAATGAAGTAATACATGTGAAGATACTCGTCTTTGCTTTTACACGAAAAGATAGAAATAAGTTTTCAAATAGAAATAAAGTAATTAAAACAAAAACAACGAAAGTATATCAATAACGTATAAAACACATATAGCGAAAACATATAAAACTACGTTAAATATTTGGTGAATTTATGAAGAATCATAAGCTAAAGGTAGTGACAAGGAAGACAGGATGATAAAGACAAAACACCGCAATAAACGTGCCATGGAGGCATGTCAGGGCACGGTACACGGCCTCGGATAGGAAACCGGGTAATGTGAATTTCATTTACATAAAATTATCTCGGAAAACGTCTCTGAACGAAAACGGGTCCTCCCAGGGACCTGTTTACGCAACACGTACTCATGGCCCGCCGGGATTAATTTGCTCGGAGCTTTTAAGAATTAACCGAAAGAAATTGCGCAAGTTCATTAGAGATAACCGCAAAAATCTACGGACAATTTGCTGAAAAGAAAAAATACCTCGGCCGCAACCGCTGACGAATACCAAACGAGACCAATTCCGTTATCCTCATGCCTATAAAAGAAATAATACTATTCGTCACACCTTTCGATAAAGGTGTAAATTTTGGCACCACGCTGTACGAACATAATTTCACACACGCCTAAACTCATCGTTCGGCGAAATATTAAGGTGTATAAAATTTTATTACGAACGTAACCCCTACCCTGCTCTATAAACATTTTCTGTTTCGCGTTTTTCCCAGCGATGTAATATATAGCATCTTTCTTTTTTGCCTTATTTCCCTCTAATGCCACATTTGCGTCTTAATAAGGAACGGTATTATGTTTCGAACGTTCGTATTGTTTGATTTTCAATCTCCAAGGATTCTCTTTGCTTTGCTAATGGCCCGCCTTTTGCAAATGGAATTTTTGAAACACTATGCAGGGGCTGGAGTTTAATTGCGTATTATTTAAACTGCTTATTGATAAAGTAAGCATTTAAACCGGCACTACTTTTAATACAGAATGGAAAAAAGCGATTTTGTATTATAAAGTCAAATGAGATGTTTATATTGACTGCACTCGACGCGAAAGCATCAGGCAAAATCCGATGAGCACGGAACTCATATTTACTTAAAAGCGTTTTAATGTTGTTTTCTGCATTTATGATTTTGTAAATTACATTTCTTCGCTAATAAATATCATTTTAGAGAACATGCAATCAGGCAATTTGACTGTAGACTTATAACCAGAGTCATTACAAAGTTTTTACCTTAACAATCCTAATAAAGTTGTTTGATGTTGGTCTAAGTTATACTTACCTTGATTATTTTAAGTTTTGCGACTGTGAGACACAGACATATAAAATCTTATAGTGTTATGTTTATTGTTATCTTAAAAGCTTTCAAAGTTTTAGTGTTCTTTTCACTTATTTGTGTATTTTTACGTAATTGTACTGCAATAATACATTTATAAAAATGCAGTAACCCTTACGCTTATTAAATTATGACTTGTAGGCACCGTAGTATTCTAAGATGTACCAATAGCAATCGAAATAGGTAATCGCTGACAATCCCGTGGAAGCACGCGCCCCTTATCTCAGCAGATCGCACGCCGTGTCGCGGATATTACCGTTATTGATACTTGTGTATTGAGCCGTTATATTGACTGCACAAAATGTATTGAACCAGAGCAGACTTAAGGATGCACGAAATGTATTGAACAAAGTAGACGTAAGGATTATATTTTTTATTAGTTTTAAGATCAATAGATGAAGTTTTAGTACAATTTAAGGAACACACATTTGATTCATGTAACCAGCTGTCGTTGTAAAATAATTAAAGCGTTTACCAAAGAAAAGGTTAATCAATTCAGAATTTGACGGTTAAAAAATATGTACAATCATTTTTAAATTAATTGTGTATTGAAGACTCATGGAGAATCGTTGGTATTGTGAGTTTCGATTGAGCGAGAATCAAATGATAAATTGATTCATAGTATCGTATTGCAATGGATGGATTTCGATACTTTGATTATACAATAGGTATTTGTCTATGACAAGGTGAAAAAATTAATTATTAGTGTTGGCAATAAACCAAGTTTGGTAGTGGCATTTTTTAAATAAAATTAATACTTACTGATTGTCTGATGGCTGTACATAGTTTAAACTAGACCTAGACATTTTATAGATAAGCTTTAAAAAGGCACAATTTTATTCATTATGTAAGTGTTTAACAAGAGATAAAAGCATGTATTAGTATAACCGTTATGTAATATTTATACTAACTATAGAAGGTAAATGTTTGATAAAAGTTCTCGTTTCCTATCTCGGCAGTTCGTTCAAACGTCATTTATTCATCTCGAATTCTGAATATTTCCAGCATTGATACCTGTTTCATATATGTATTTATATTCTGATACACAGAGCACTTATCAAAAAATTCATTTTTTTATTTTACTATCTTTTGATTTAACTCTTACATATGTGAATGACTTTATTTTAAGGCTTAAAATGATTTTTATTTTTATTGTATGTATTTCAGAAATGACCTTTTGTAAACAGTATTTCTTATATTATGATTTTCCATTTTGCTATAATAAATTAACATCACTGTGATATTTTTGCAAAATATTTCAAATACATGGCCATGAAGTTGTCGCGAATTTCTAAATTGAGCCGAGCATTTTATACCGAAAGTTGTTTATTCTGAAGGTGGGTCGTATTTTATACAGATTTTTTCCCGAGACTGCGATGCTGCCAGAAATAATTTACATAAAATCTTAAGTAAACGCAGCGAATTGAGTAAACTTCAATCATAGGATCGAGTCTTCCACTCTACTAGAAGCGGCGCGAGCACTCTTCTCTTCATCGTGGAGTGAAATTATTACACCGACCTCCTTATTACAAATTACGTTTTGCGACGTGGAAAAAATCAACATTATCCTTCGTTTTCAATTGCTTTATTTGCTCCAATGAAAGTGAGTTATAGGAATTATGCCCATTCGACCGAAAGAAGAAAATCAGAATCTTTCTTCCCAAGTTCTCACCCTATCAGGGAAGGTTTATTGAAAAATAAATATTTTAATGTAATCCGATCGCCTTTATAAGGTTCAGGTAAATCTTTGCACCTTTTCTTTTCCGGAGATAGTGACACGGGCGGTTTGGAAGACATATTTGGGACCATCCACTGCGTGGAATCCTATTGCAATTTATGCTCATTGAACCGGAAAAAGTATATGGGGAGGCTAAGGTCGGCGTCGATTCTTTTATTGGTATACGAAATCAATAAGAAGCGTGACGCGGCGGTGTTTCTGGACCGTACCGTTTAATATAACTCCCGAAATCGCACTCTCATTTATTCGTGTGATCGGTTAATAGGTCGAGCGTCGAATAAATCAGAACTTATTTATTGCGTCTCAGGAGGGCGAATTCAATCGGCCGGTGTCTGTGCCGTGAACAATTATTCTGAATACGTTAGTGAGTTGCCATCCCGGTCGGTACTATGCAATAAGCCACAGGGACCTCAAGGGAGAATCGGACTCGGCTGCCACTCCTCCGGGTTCATAATTGGAAATTGAAATTTGTTTAGGACTGTGTCGGGCTTCTAATTCGATTATGGCGACGCCTCGTGCGCAATCAGCGAGCAATAACAATAAATATAAACACCAGAGGTGAATCACTGTCGTACGCGACCACACGTAACCTAATCACCCGCAATTTGACCAATTCAGTGTCACGGGACAGATTAAATTGCTCTCCGTAAAGTACCATACATAAATAGAAACAACCTTTTGTGTACAGTTAAGTACGTGTAGTAGCCCATGCAGGGGTATTAACATTCACGAAATATCTCCAAATTAATTAGGATAGGAAAATAAAAAAAAATTGAAAAGCAAAAAACTAATTCAAGTTATGTTCCCTCATATTATGATATAACGTATGAACATAGGACAGAGAAACATAGATATGCTTACAAAAATCCTGAAACACGACAGAAATTTAACTTTAATGGATGTAATAATATTAATATTTAAGCATATGCGTTAAGGTTATATTGAACACAAATAAAAAATTAGAAGATTTAATAATTATTTTTCAGCGATTTTCATCCTATGTTTTCAGTGTATACCAACCAAAAAAAGTGAAATAAAATAAATAAAACATTGAATAGGGCTATTAATGAAAATATGCATGTAAATTCTGTTTATCTCAAAATACAAATCCGACGCACATAATATTATTATATCAAGGAGCATCTTTGCAGGGTAAATATTATTGCTTGTGGTGTCACGGTCCCCGGATAATTGTAAAAGGGATTTTATGACAAAACTGTATCGTCGTCATTTCACCGTTACCTGGCAACGTCACGTACCTACTATCTCTTGTTACTGGTAGTTATGTTTTATTAGTTATTATTAAAGTTAACGTTATGTCTGTAATTTAATTATGTTGAGTAGATAAAACTAACGTAGCTCCTGTTTGGTTTGGTTTTATCTACTTCTGTCTGTGTATATTTATGTTTGTTTGTATTAGTGTAAATAATTCTAGTTTATATTTATGTATTTGATTTAAGTTAAGTTGAATATATGAAATTGAATATTTTTTACTAAGTGTACTTGTAAGTAAAATTAGTTGACTACGTATATTCTACGATGTTTTTATTATTTATTATTCTGTATCACTAGCAAAATAATTTTGTAACTGTACTCCAAGAGTCTCTAGAGTTTCTTTATATCGTTAAAGTATCACACGAGCATGCAGCCCACATGATGGTAAGTGGTCACTGCCGCCCATGGACACTTGTGATCGACTCGCTGTAAAATAGGAATCCTCTCTGAAGTATATGAGTAGGAACGTCCCAGATTTGTATGTCTTCCTTACCACACTTCTTAAAACTGAACACAGCAGCGCTTAACACTTAAAAAAGGAGTGGAGGTAGTTCCGCCAAAGTAGAACCACAATGAGTTCTACCACCTGTTTTTGCAACAATAGAATATTAAATTCACCGAATTTCACAGACATATAGATATTTTAACATTCATCCATTTAAATTACTACACATGTGTGAATGTAGCCGAAGATGCATTCTCTGAGAGTATCTCATGTAGCTGTTTCAATGTGTGAGAGGGCCATTCCTCGTATCTTGGGACTCATTCCTCTACCCGCGAAGTTCCCGATGGAGCAAATAACTCGCAATTTACGCTTTCAGACCTACACCGGCTATAAAATTTACATCTTTTGTAGTCCTTTTAGCATTTAGGCGCTGTATAAAACTAGGTATAACGTAGAATTGTATGATGCTATGGTTTATAAAGATATAAATATTAATTTATTAGATTAGACTAAAGGTATGCAACGTTGACTT
>DWNY01003374.1:0-10021 GCA_018250635.1 Telegonus apastus
ATTTTGTTCAATTTAATATATATTTTGTAACACAATTGTACATAAATATTATCTATTAAAAAGCTTCTCCGCATGATGTTTCCCGTATGCCTACTCTCATACTCCTCTGTGCCCGGAATAATCGAAAAATGGTACCGCAAATTTTCGCTTCACGTATTAATATATATATATGGAAAAGTACTCTTACATCGAAATAATGTAGAAGACGCGTAAGATTATTATTTTAGAACTTGTGGGTGTGGTCCGGTGTGGCCAGTGGCTACTACTACTAATTTTAATCTTATTATTTACTACGGTCACAGAAAGTTTGAAATCGGAGAAGAACAAAACAGCATACTAAAATTGATGCGCATTATGGAGATACGGATTCTGAATATTATTTATATTCTAGGTATCAATTTGTATAAATCCTAGGCAGATCGAGCATAGGATATATTTAATAGATACCTACGTATATACTTTTATAAAACGTTTTGCCGACACACATTTACATAACAATATAAGTATATAATGTATTTGTTTTCCCTTATAAAATCGTACCTACGTATATAATTAGGACAAATAACCTTAAAACAACACTAATTAAACAATACTCAAAGTAATCAGGGAAAGAAAAATGAATTTCCAAAAGTAATCCCCTCCGTACAAGAATACGAAGTAACTTGACGAAAATATAAAAGTTCACCACTTACGGTGTTGTCACACTGTTCTGAACAAACTGGCAACTTTAATGAAGTTAAGTTTTGAGTGCTTGCAGCACGGTACGGGTGATATTAAGATACCGTAACTACACTGTCATACGGAATACCTACTTAGTACTTTTAGAGCTCACTCGTGTCGTGTAGGAACTTCAAAATTATTAAATGAAAATGTAAAAAATGCGTGAGATGCATGGTGTCAATACATATAAATATTTTATTGACAGATATGAGTGGAAATGTCATAATTTTGATATCTCCAAAAAACACCGCACGATTTTTTATTACTTATCTTTTAGTTCTTATTTTCATTTTATTGCATTATCATCGGCACTTGATAAGTATGCAAAGTTATAAATTAATATAACGTCTCAAAGTCGGTCAAAATCACGTTCAAAGCTTCCGTTCCAAACATGGATACATAAAATACACTCATTATTCTAAACAATAACATACCAAACTAATAAGCGCTTGTTAAAATTGATATTTACACCAAATTAAAGGTAAATCAACGACTATTCGTACTTGAAGACGAAATCATACGAACGACAGCAGTGATAGCCTAATGGTTAAAACTCGGCCTTTCAATCAGGGGTTCAAATTGCAGGCACGCACCTCTGATGAAGTTATGTGCGTATAAGAAATTATATCATATGCTTTAACGGCGAAGGAAGGAAGGAAGGTGAGTGAACCTGCACGTCTAAGAGTTCTTTAAAAAGTTTTCAAAATCTACGACTTCACATGAACCAGTCCGGGAAACTATGGCCTAAGCCCATCTCTGAGAGGACACCCGGGCCCTATAGTGGAACAATAATGAGTTGACGCGAGAGAAACACATTTTTAATATGAAGCAGGAACCCTAAATACAATTTACTATCAAAGCATTACATGCATGAAAAATGTACCAATTTTCATTCCTTTTCAAAATAGCTTACTTTTCATTTAAAAAGAGCTGCTAATGAAACATTTCGAACAGCACGGGACTCCAGTATATTCGAAGTTGCAATTCAACATTCCGTTAATACAAAACAGAGCTTTTTTTTTACATTTTGCAACTGATTACAACTGAAAGTTGAAGCCAACAGGCTTATGTAAATTGTTTCCAAGCTGTGTTTCCAAGTGTTCCTGTATGTCGGATAAAATCAAATCAGTGTTTCCATTCAGAGTAGATTGCACGCAGAGTTCTCTTATTGAACGACAAATAAGAGCCAGCGCTTTGCAAAGAGTTTTATTTTTTTTAATACGATACGACGCAAATTCTTTATATAACGTCTTTTCTTAAATATATTATTGAAATGGGTTACGACTATGCTGATAATCTTATGGTGAGTCACTACCGCCGATGGACATATCTGCCATCAACTCCAGATAAGTCTTTGAACCAGAGGTTGGTCACAGAGGCATTTCTACTCCTGAGGACTAAGTTCGAACGCCTTTGTCAAGTACGTCTCCCTTCTACATCCATTCAAAGCAGAACAAAGTCGCGCTTAATGCTGCTGATATTAAGCAGAAATAGATAAACCGGTGGTGCTTCCAGACTCGAACCACCTTCATAAAACGATTTTCAAATCGTAAAATTACTTTTCTAGTCTACACTTTGTGTCCTCCATACTATCCCGTAGGGTGCGTAGAACGCTTTGTGATTCGACTCCGACGGCACCACAGCTACATTTATGTCGTTATGTGGCGCACTTATCCGTGGATTTTAGTCCTCAGGAGTAGCATCGTGGAGCACCTCAATGGAGATTCTGATCTCATCTGGGGTTGATTACAGAGGTACTTGAGCGGCAGTGGATACTTACCATCAGGTGGATCACTAACTAAATTTATCCATTTTATTAAATCTCCGTATACTCTACATTTCTGTACAATATTTTCCACAAACAATCCGTTCATTACAGACTATTGTAACATTAAGAAATCGATCTGTTCTATAGAGTCACGTCTTAGAATGGCGGCTGTACGCAAATTACGTAAAGATATCGCAATGTCAAGGTCTGGCCGATTGTTTTTGCATCATTATAATATTCGTGATTGATAGTAGATAATAGAGTTGATCAGAGACAAGACGACTCCGTTTGTCGGATAAGGAGAGTAGATTCCGTTTGCGAAAAAATTGGTAAGTCTAGAGTAAGAAACTTGTACTAAAGTTACTTGGAGTAAAGTAGTAAATTACATAAATGAGGATAACTACTAAGCATACTAAAAAAGGGGCCATCCATAAATTACGTCACACACATGATTTTTTACCCCTCCTTGTCCTTGTCCCGTCCTTGTCACAGCTGGTCACACTTGTGAGATCCCCTCCCCTTAGTGTGATAAAAAAAAATGAAATTATTACATATATTGCATTTTTAAATGTGACATCACGATATTTAGTGCCCCTCCCCTTGTCACACAATGTCACACTTAGTCGTACCCCTTCGTCGTCTCTTTAACTTGTGACTGTAATTTATGCGTTGCCCCAAACGAATAATTAATGACTATGAAAGTTTATTAAAAACAACAATGTGAGATAGATCTATGATGTGTGTACCTACGACAATCCCCAGATAATTAGGATCGTATAGCTTTTCATATGAAGGCTATGTGAACGAGCTGTGAGGCTTCGTTTAGACATGCATGGGTCCTGAGCACATTGTAGCTGCTTTGTGTCAGATAATTGCGATGTCGACCTAGTTTTACAGTCGGTACCTATTGCTCCGTCTCCGTACGTGATGGGAATAAATAATCCGATAATTTGGCCTAACAGTTAAGAATAGCGTTCTTATCTTTCTTTTAAGATATTGGTTTAAATTATGTACGAAAATTTATACGAAGAAGGTGATCCATTATGTGATCTAATGTTGCAACTGTCCATGAATGTTGCCCAATTAATGGCTACTGGTCGGTTAACGAAGCAGTGATAGCTCAATAGTTGAAACTGGGCCTCTCAGTCGGGGGTCCCAGGTTCAAATACCAGGCTTCTGACTTTCAAAGTTATGAATATTAGACATTAATTATCACTTGCTTTATTGGTGTAGATAAACATGGTCAGGAAACCTGTACACCTGAGAGTTCTTAAAATCAATAAAAGGTTCTCGAAGTTGTGTGAAGTCCACAACTCCGCACTCGGCCAGCGCGGTAGACTATGGCCTACTCCCCTCTATGAAAGGACACCCATGCCCTGCAGTTGAACAAGTGGGTTGACGTGTGGTCAGTGAACCATATGGTGTCCACTAGTAGAAAAAGTCCAGGAGATGGACAGCATAGTCTTTCTTATGTAACATCAACATTTACCGCAATGACCAACACGCTCACACTGAATGTTAGAAAACATCCCCATTAACAAAGGTCTACGTCAAGCAGAAGGCTCGGTGATCGGTAAGCGTCCTGATAAAGAAACCCTTTATCAGCACAAATAGTTTTCTATTCAAAGGCTCTATCGTTCAGTGAATGTATTTTAAAATATAGAAATATTTAATTGCGTAAGTCTGTTTTCGAAAATAAATTTTCCACCTATTCCCTTATTTACTTTGAGCACTTCATTTCTCTAAGATTGAAAGTACACTATCACCTTAATATCAAACTGAATTAGCTCCTAAATAAACATAATTGCTATAACGCAGTTATTCACGAGTTGTGTGACATTCAAAGTGTATCCAAGAGTCACTGTACGGGTAATTTGTACGTAGAGCCTTTGAAACATTGATGAGTCGTCGCCCTCGAACCGAATTTCATGAGGAATATTTAATTCATATTCAAGATGGGCGTAGTTGTGGTTATAAGCACATTTAGTTTCAGATGTTGAACAATGTTAAATAACTACGTATCGAGTATAAACATGTCCAATTCAATTCATTACTCTATGTACAGAAATATTTCGAGTTTACCGTTAAAATTTATGACTATTATAATTGTAGATGTCAGTCCTACCATACAAAAACATATAGTCAATATTCTGTCGATGTCAGTCAGTTTATGGAGACATCAGAAATAGCTGAACCGTTGTGTACTGACATTCAGATCAATAAAGCTGACTTGTTTTTGTACCCTAAAACACCAAAATTTCTTCAACTCTATCGTAGGAGAATCGCCATTTGTCCTCATAGAGACAATCACAGTTAGGCAAAAACGCTTCTTCAAATCCTAAGATACTCTTTGTTACTCGTATCTTTGTCGATCAATATGCGCCATCACTCACGTACGAGTTCAAAATATATATATATACGTGACGAATAGATAACCTCTTTCCTTTGGGAAGTCGGTTAAAAAGCTTTTACGTACATTATGGAGATCCACGCGCCGATAACGATGTCACCGCCGTTGATAATTTACTATAATTATAAATAATTGCCACCGTGTGTTAATTTCCGATGGATTTCGAATGTTTTTGAAACATTTGAAAGTAATTAATGCTGTAATGTTTCTGGTGGTTTTACCGTGGTTTGTTGGTGTGTGATCGTTTAATCAAGGTATTCAAATTCAAATCTCAAATCTCAAATCACATTTATTCAAAGTTAATTCATATAAAACTTTTTTTGAGTGTTAAAATCTACCCATTATAAGGTAGGTATTTTATAACTAGTTACGGTATTACGTAAGGTACTAGTACCAAATAAGGTAAGGTAAAATAAATAAATTACAAATGAATACTTGGTGGCGCGAAACCGGATTTTCCAATCCAAAACTCTACGTCACAGTGACTTTTGGATTGAAAGACGTGGAACTGAAGATGTGGATTTAAAAAAAAAACATAATATGGGAGTGAGAATCGACTTGATTACCGAGATCTTTTTTATATTATGGAAGTAGCAAACGAGCATGCAGCTCACCTGATGGTAAGTGGCCACTGCCGCCCATGGACATATGTAATCAACCCCAGATATGATCAGTCTTATCTGAGATCGGCCACAGATGCGTTGCTGCCTCTGAGGACTATGTTGTAATAAGTATGTATCCTTTCCCACACCCGCCAGACCGAAACACAGCAGCGCTTAACACTACTGTTATAAGGTAGAAATAGGTGTGATAGTGGTACCGCCGGAGTCGAACCGCAAAGGGTTTCACCACCCTGAAAGTATATTATTAGATCCCACTTTCTCTGTGTTGGACTATCGCCTACATCCTTCCTATTCTCTATGATTATTTTAATTTCATATAGCTAATATTTAAAAGTGTATCAAGTCGCATTCTCACTTAAGCCAGTCTTAAACAAATATTTAAGCTATATGCTTATTTAGTAGGCAGTTTCCTTTGCACAAAAAAAATTGTAAGGAAGACGACACTCCACTTAATTGGTGACAACTCAACGCGCGGCAAAGTACGTAGTATAATTGGGTTATAAATTACCGTCACTATTTCTTGCTGCAATCAAGGCGAATTCAATTGCCACCTTCTCTATTAATTTATTGATCTATATGCTATCGACCAATGCATTGTAACTTAGACTTTACCGTCGGCCGATAAAGTTCAATTTAGTTTGATGACATGCCACCCTACGAAGGGCGAGCGTGCCGACTGCACGGCGCCGAAGAAAATGTCATGTTTAAATAAAAAAAAAATTGTAGGTAAGTCGTGTGTTCGTTGATCGATTGGGGAAATTTGCCTTTTCCGGAGTGTGGTTTGTTCTTAGCTATATTATTAACGTAGTCTAGGAAATACGTGAGAAGGTGGGTACTAAATTAGTGATTCTACCGGTTCTATAAGTACTGTCGCCTTAAGTAAATGCATATGAATCCTTCGTGCTCTATCTTTAGGCATCGACGCCACACCAAATTCTGATTAATTACAGTAAGTAATTATATTCAAATCTTCGCTATTAATTACAGGAGTCCATCTAAAAGTCAGATGGACTGCATCTTGGTTTGCGTTAAAAGAATCTGATAAAATTATTTAAATTTGCTATCTTGCCCTATTTTTCCGATGTTCAAATCTTGTAAAACTTATATAGGATTCCTCTCAATTATAAAAGTCTGAGAGCCCTAAAAAGTATTTAAAGATGTGTACAGTCCACACCACGCCTTTCAAGCGTGGCGTTACTAAATCACAAAGAGACAGAAGCTTAAAGCTTAACAAAGAGATAGGAGCTTTAAGCTTAGCAGTCAACTAGGCCGTCGCAATCACCGGCCGGAAGGCTGCAATGAGTTCAGCGTTGAAAGCATTATGAAGCTTACAGTTCATTTTAACTTGAATGGAAATAAAATAAAGGAGAGTATTCCCTTTTAACGTTGATTGATTCGTTAAACCAAAGATTGCAAAGGTGATAGAAACCTCTGTGGTTCGACTCCGGCGGCACCACCGCCACACCTATTTGTGCTATGTAAGAGCAGTGTTATGCGCTGCTGTGTTCTGGTCTGAAGGGTGTCGTAAAGGAGAAATACATATCCGACACGTTCCAATTTAGTCATCAGGGTAGCAACGCATCTGTAGTCAACATCAGCTAGGACTGTGATCTTATCTGGAGTCTTAGATTACAGATGTCCATGGTCGGCAGTGGCCACTTACCGTCAGGCGGGGTACACGCTCGTTTGCTACTTTGAAAATTAAAAAAAAAAACTAGCTACTCGAGCCACGATAGCTCGCTTATCGTTATATTCTGCCTACAAGGCAGTAGTATAGGTAGAGGTACCTTTAATAAGCGCTCCACCATAATCCTCCATCCCTTTGAGATCTTACCCAGGCTTCTATTCTTCATTGTTCACAAATGGGTTGACAGGAATATCAGAATATCAGAAGTAAGTTCTTTGAGCCTAAAACCTAGGCAAGCTCTATTAATATTATCCGATAAAATGATTATGACAATTGTTTAAAATGATAACTTTTAGCAAACAAGCATTCAGTCTACCTTATAGTAAGTAGTCATTAACGCCTTTTGTAAACAACTCCAGATAAAAGGTAACATTAAATAGTTTTTCCCTAAAGGGAAATTTGGTGTGAAGATTGAGGCCCTGGAAACCAGAGCACAGCAGCGCTTAACAGTAGTGTTATCAAGCAGAAATATATGTAATTGTAGTGTCTCCGGAATCAAACCATAAGGAGCTCTATCATCTTTACATCCGTCAAAATTGCTTTCAGTCAGCTCCGAAACTTCGTAGAGATATACAAATTCCTGTCATTTAAAAACATTTTCCTCTCATACACAGCTGAATATTAAAATTTGTACAAGTTATTTAAAAGAACGTCATCAACACACGTTCAAATCAAAAAGCGTGCGGAATCACCGGCCTCGAAAATTAAAAAGCATCTCCAAGGGACGGCGCTCAAAGGCACTTGTTTTCCTACGCAATTAAAAACCTTGAACAACCTTAGGCTAAGGTCATATCAACAACGAAAAACGAGTGGAAGTACATTATTAAAACAACCCTCAGACTGTATCATCCAATTGTACATTAATACAGCTTCATCCACTAGTTTTACATGCTTCCATTACCATGGTTTTTCAATGATCTATCTGATGACAATTCACAATTCAAAGCAATAGTCTCTATTCCAAAAAGTAATAGTAGAAGTATTTAATAGGTGAAACAATTGATACCCTGTGAATTATATAATCTGTACCTGAATCACCGTGATATGATGATAACATTATATACTACATTTTGTTTAGGAAATTGAAGTTGGAAATCGCATGCAATTTACCCCATTGTAACTAATCACTGCTAACATTTGAAGCCCAAGCTGAGGTCAATCAGAGAACTCCGAGATGCTTTTCTGCCTTACAACATTTCGAAACCAGAATACGGCATTTAATATTTCTATTAGAGGACAGAAATATGAAATTCGTTCCTCCGGTATCGCATCAAGAAGAGCTCTTTCAGAAATATTACGATCTAATCTCTCTGTCCCATGTCCCACGACAGCTAAACGAATTACTTCTCTTTTTTGCCGAACACACAATCAAAAAACGATAATTATTTTTTGATTCATTTAAATATTATAATCAGGCGTATAGATTTCTGGTTTGATTTTTGTCCTAGTGTTAAAGTTTGTTTGAGTTAAACTTCGTTTTATGGATTTATCGCTTATAGCTTGGCCACGCTTAGTGGAAACGGTGCTTCAAAAGTGCTTGCCTTAGGTCCCTGGATTACGAGACGTGGTAGGGAAATGTAGGTCGCTTACGTCATCACAGGACTTTTTATGGTTGCACTGGACATACGGAAGAAAGTCTACATGTGAATATTTTATATACTTTTATATTCCCACGTTCAGGAAGACCCGATTGTGTATATTGACCGTGCGGGTAGAAATGTATTAACCTTTCATTTATTTTTTAACTTTTCATAGGATTCTGTAATAAATTCTATGAAAAGTATAACTTTTATCTCCGGGGAATTACCTAAATCTTTATTTCTATCTTCCTTGGTTGAATATGTTTTCATTTTTAGATTTTAGAGATTATTTTCACAAAGCTCTTAGACATGTAGGTATGTATAATATTTTCGATATCTAAAGCATGTTAATTAGAATGACACAACAATGGAAAAAAATCGTTTTGAAGTATTAAAAGTATATTACACATATATTCATGTGGACAACCCTATCAATGTGTGGAGAGGATGCGCAATATGGGATGCGGGCCGGAAGTAGGTACTATGGTCACGGTACCCATGGGTTGTATGGAACAGATTTGCGACGAGGTAAATGATTTTGGGATTCTCTGAATGGAAGCTTTGGATTTTTGGTTTTCTGTGCATAATATAACATAATGTGTCTATTAAATTTGGAGATAATTTTAATGTGGTTTAATTGATGTGGTAACAATTAACATATATAATCACTGGTAAGATTAGTCTTTACTGATATTATTCCCAATGAAATTGCTAATTGAAAAAGCTGTTACTTTTACTAATTCATTTCTATGCCTAACACCTAAGAATGATTAATGTATGTAATGGTCAATATTTTTTCTAAATTAACTTTATACTTAAATATCTACATAAATACTTCGTTTTCGTATAGTTGGGATGACACCGCACAGTAAAGGTCACGTGAAAATCCACTCACTACTTTACACAGGAAATAACACACACGTAACATAACTATTAATACCCAATCTTCCCGAAAGGTTACCAGTTTGATAGGAAATAGTAAAGGTCAATCCTATATACGCCTACATTTGATTTATCGGTATTAAACTTATATACGTTAAAGCTGTAACGGTACCAATACAGTGGACATTCAAACAATACTTACTAGCAACAGCAAACTACTAGAGAAGAACTAAACAATAACTAAAAACACTAATAAAAAAAATCTAACAATTATACAAATGAACCAGATTAATAAAAACTTATAAAACCAAATAAAAAAAACTACATTCATGCACACCTACAATTGCAAAT
>DWNY01003375.1:0-10021 GCA_018250635.1 Telegonus apastus
TATAAATTAAAAATAGTTCTTAATCCCCCGACGTTCTCTTAAATACATTAAAAAATTTTAAGAAAAAGTAAATATAATGAAAAATTTTAAAGGTGGTAGACCCTTTTGTGGTCCGCCCCCGGCGCCACCCCCGCCACATCTATTTCTGCCTTGTAACAGCAGTGCAGTCCTGTCGTGTTTCTTATTTGAAGCGTGTGGTAAGGGAAACATTCGAGGCGTTCCAAGTTAGTCCTCAGGGGCAGCAACTCGTCCGTGACCGACCTCAGGTAAGACTGTGATATTACCTGGGGTTGGTTACAGATGTCCGTGGGCGGCAGTGGGCAGTATGCTGTTTGCTATTTGCATAACAGAAAATGAGTTGTTCCATGTTACTCCTTAGGGATAGCAATGTATCTGTCGACCTAAGACCTATTTGATGTTGATCATAGAAGTCCATTGACTTTGTACCGATAACTGCACAGTACACACTCGTTTTGTATATATTAAAAATAAACTAATATTAAATAATTCAAATTCAGTGTTAAAAATTAAACGTAGTGTTTAATGCATATACTTTAAAACCATATCCATTTGTTGAATATAATAATTGAACGCATATAAAAATATAGAGCAACTAATTAGCAATTCTAGATACAAATCACTTACTGGCTAAATACGTACGACTTTCTAAAGCCCCGTTTGAAAATGGAACCCTAATGAAATTCGAACGTTAATTCAAATGAAGGTTTACGGCGCTTGTAATTCTAATTCAAAATTGTTAATATGAACAATAACCCAATGTTTGAAACAATATTTTTTCTCATAAAAAGTAGATCGCATTCAAATTATGAATTGGACCTTATAATATGGTTGTAAGATAGTATTTTGAGTACAGGCCCGCATAACTAGCGATCATAAGACAGATAAATAATAATTAATTAAAAAGCGCGTATGTATAGCGTTTCCAAACTCCGGTCAACGGTTCTTACCGCTATTTGGGATTGCCACTCACGGCAATTGTATTTTGTTACTATTTCGTAATTTTTGACTGGCAAAATAGACAATGTTGCGAAATTTTTAGACAAAAATTACGAAATATATCAAAATGGTTATATGAAATTAAATTATTTTTTTTTAATTTTAAGCGAATTAAAATAGCTAATTTTAAAAGTTATGTACCTACTTGCGTAACTTGTAGTAATAATTAATTAAATTTTAGTGCCTAAAATAGGCAGTAAAATTATATATTTTTTTGTTCATATCCAATAACCCATAATTATGATAATATATTTTATGTATATATTTGAAATATTGCATGTAACGCATCAAGTTATAAACGTAACATTTGGATTTTAGTTTTGTTAAACATTTTATTAATATATAAAATAATATAATTTGGCATTAAAACTAAATTCATTTGCCTGGCAGTAGCAAGAATAGCAAGATACAAAGATTGTCGATACTCAAATGCAATGAAGCGTAGCAGCCCGCACCCAACCCGCCACTTGCTCACAGAACCCATTAAAAATTAATATGCAAATAATTAGAATCTATCAATCCTCGACCCTTTGCGTCGATAAATTAAAAAAATGGGTCGCCATTAAAGAAACCAGTCTTATTTGGGGTATCCCCTACGATTGTTCTATGATTTATACGACGAGCATATGCTAATGCTATAAATACATGCATTTTCAATAATTATTCGATATTATTTGGAAGCCGGTTTTGCTCCTTAATATGCGAATAATAATTAGAAATTTTGTAATTCCTTGATAGTTCTCACGAGAGGGCAAGTATTGGATCCCCGTTAATAAGTCGCGGTCGTTATCGAAAGATTTCATCGATTCGCTTGCTTAGAAACGAATTCCTTTTTTAATTCCTTTATTAGATATAACTAAATTATAAAACTTGTTTGCGTATCTATTTTACTGTTTTCTTTTATATTACTTAAAGGAGAAAAAATTGTATGAGGTAATTATAAGACAAAAAAAACATTCACCGCATTATCATCTATAATCACGTTTATGTGCCAACAATTTTACCACCCATTAAGATTCAGTCCTATTCCTCGTTACAAAAATATTTCTCAAGAGGTATTTGCGATCCTTTGAAATCATTTTTCTCTAACAGATTAAGGAACTCAAGAATAGATCTGTGAAAAAAGTGATCTAAATGCACGGACGCATTATAAAAAACCCATTTCCGATATTCGTCTTACAATGGGTTAAAGATCAATACAAGACATTGACATCTGGCCCTGGGGTCTTCACCCTAATCCTATCTGCTGTCGAACAAAGGTACATCACATATATTAAACCTGTTTACCAATTTATAGGCCGATTCCGATATTTTAATACGACAATGGGGTCGAATGCGCTTCGATTTGCATACGATTTCTTTGGCTATGCAAATGATCAAGGAGCTCAGTTGTATGGGAAACTGATTTTTGGATCGCGCATATGTAAATGATGGAGATAAGACGTGATGCGGTTATCTGCGCCTCAGTTGGTCCCGCGCGCCTGACGTGTCAACGTGCTATGAACGTTTCGTTTCGACAACTAGTTCAGTTTCGATCGGGCGCGCGCTTAACCAAACTTTATTTTTTTCATTTAAGTTAATTTATAGTCTAGGCTGTTGTATTAGATGAAGTTTTATAATACTTAAACTTACATGTTGAAATCTTTACGTGAAAGTGGAGACTCTGGTGATAAAAAATATTGTGCTCAAAATTAAATTATGAAAATCAGGAATTACTACCTTGAGGTAAGTTTACATTTTTACGTCATACCAAGCGTTTACTGAAAGCTTTTGACGTTATATAATTTTCATAATTACATACTAATAATTACCTATACACTAATTTTATTAATTACATTGTAATAACAGTATTATATCAAAACGTAATTAAGAGTATTTGATTTAATTAATTTCCATTTTTATGTAAATAATAAATTATACACTTAGGTATACAGTGTAGCTACGAAGCATGCCAATTCATACTTTAAGGGTGGCAACTCATAGACTTACCCCAAGACCTCAATCCCATTCGGGGTTAGCTAACCAGCAGGTTTCTTTATCATGCTTGTTTGTTACCTTAATTTTAAAAATAAGTTTTATAAAGTAGCTCAAAGTGGTATAACTCTTTGTTTTGATAGAGGACACCTCCGCTACACTTATTTCTGCCTTTATTTTTATACTGTTTTTTATGAGTACCTAATGCTAAGTAGTTACTGCCGCTGATAAGCATTTTTACCAATTTCTTGTCTAATATGACAGAAGTCCTACCTAAACTCTGGAGTCGAAACTGCGCGACGAATGTTATAATTACAAATTAAACTAAGAATTACTTAAACACTGAAATTTTGAGTCCCAATGCATCCCCGTGTTATAGACTGGTTCATGCTCACATTCTATTGGAAGCTACCCTGAAGGTACATGTGGATAAATAAAGGAAATAAAACAAAATATGGTACAAACGCTTTAACCCTTGAAGACACACCCCGAATTCGGCTAATGAAAAGAGAATCCATAATAGGACGCTCTACTAGGCTCTAGGAAAATTGTTGGATGTGGCAAACAGCTGTGCACACTTGGTACGCACGTTGTGGTTACTTAGACATTAAAGTAATAGCAGCTATATTAATTTTGTAGGTACGAAATCTATGGTTCGAAACGTTACCATCAATTAAAGCTCTTAATTGTTTAATTAATGATTATAAGTCATTTGTCAACACCATAATTATTATGAATGCCGTTATACTCAGTAACATATACGTACTTAAATACACAATATGGTAGAAGATATCTATCAATATGTCAATCTGTGTAAATATATAAATTAATTTAGTTTCAAACTTGAATAGTCTTTAAAATAAACTGTATAATCTAATTGGTTTAATTAGGGTTCGAGAATATTTTGAATTTATTAACAATGACAGTAATAAATAAAATTATTAAACTTGAATCTATTGCTCAATTAATTAGTAATTACTATAGGGTTATTAAAGTTCCGTTATTATAAAGAAGAAATTAAAAAATAAATTTGATTTATAGTTTATTGTTATTATAGGCAACCTAATTTTGGAAATTCAGGTCAATCAATTTTTATTTATTAAATAACAAAATGAAAATTAATACTTAGTAAATAAGAAGTTTAAAAAAAACATATAAGAAACATATTCAAGAAGTACTCTTATATTAAAAATATTTTTACGTTGCACGCTTTTTATTGTATTATGTTTCGTGAAAATATATTCGATAAGATTACCGTGCTTTATAGGCACATATTATATGTATATTTCAAGTACCTAATTACACCAATTATGCCCATAGAACACCAACCTTAATCTAAAAATGCAACCTTACATCATTAATATGGAGAACGCCACGAATTACGCTCTTTATAACAAGTTTACAAACCTTACAAAAATAAAAAACAAAATAAATAACGCATCCAAAAGAATACATTCCACTTGGACCCCGAACACGGTCCCCACGCCCGGTAATTAAGAGAGGCAGAAATTAGCGACACGAAGACGAATGTTTTTCTTTCGCCCATGCGGGTCCTGTGAGGTTACGTGCGAATTACTTGCGCTAGAATGCCTTGTGTGCTACGGAGACTGATTCCGTGATCGGTTGGTTTCATGTTAATTAGACTAAGGTTTTTGTTTATCGAATAGGCGGCTTGGATCTACATTTTTAGTATGTTTCTGTCATGTATATTGTAGAGGTTTGCCTATGTCAATAATTAAAATATTAATTTCAACTTCATGTGATTGACCTCCGGTTGGAAAATCGGAGAAATTTTAGAGATACATAATAATGAATGTAGATTTTCTCTGAAATCAAGAAGTTAGGCTCAACACTTTTATTTAAACGATATGTACATAGGTAATATATGTATGTATCGATCATAATTGGATACGTATATATTGACGACTTAGATACGACGACGACTTAGATATATATATTGTGGATCTGGGTATTAGCTACAGCATCCAAAAATCCAGAAAATCATAATAATAATAGTAATATTTCATATCACTAACGAATTGTTTGAGAAAATGTGGCTCCGTGATATTTTCCACGTAATAAGTTTGTAAAAAATAAACAGCAATTAAAGCTATATTTGCATAAATAAATTTCGCTCGTTACACGCTGTAGTGGGCCAAGGACGAGAAAACAATTACGTTTTGTTTAACACATCAAATTTAATGATCTTTTAACAAAGGACGTCTACATTTTTTTCTAACCGCAAAAGAAATATAACGTTTATAAGGTTTAATTATCATTGGAACGAGCGGTGTAAATGGGGGCCTCCGTACCCATGTATAAATATCAAATAAAAAGGCGAAAAATTTAAATGCCTTCTTGAGAATTGAACCCAAAAACTGTACAGTTACACTAGTAAAGACATTACCATACGACTCGCTATACTGATCTAGCTTACTTTGCTGTAGATAAGTTTTTAAGCGACTTCCCAAAGGAAAGAGGTTATCTATTCTCTCAATTACCTAAAATATAAGCCTGAATTAAATTTAGAATTTCGGGTGCTTGAGAATCGAACAAGGGACTTCCATATATACGAAAATCAGCTGAGAAAACTGGATACATCTAAAACAAAAAGTGGTATTCCCGCAAACATTTTTGCGTACCGTACGCATTAAAATTGATCAACACATAACGACGTTATCCACATAATGCCGACCCTACTCACGGTCACTTCGACAGCGGTTGCCAACCTTTCCAAATTTGTGGTGGCCCGCCCCCCCAACCGGGTTTTTACGTCAATGTTTTTCTATAGAAGCCAGTATAAATGAATGCCGGGGGATATCAAAACATCTCGTATCGCCAAGTTTAGGGAAGGATTACGTAAGGCTTTGACGGGCGTGACTCGACCGTTTGCGGTGCTAAGTGGAGCGTGCTTTTTAGGCTATTTTATACGTGTATTGATTTCGCTGGATTAATTTTGAAAATGAGGAACTTGCCATTCGACCCTTTCTCCATTATCAAAATTATTAGTGAATACCAATATTTACCTCGTAAATATAATGTATGTACATGTTTTATCATAATGTTCAATTTTTTTTTAATTGTTAATAAACGAACTTTAATAGGAATTATATTTTTTGTAATTTTCATGAAGCTTTGCAGTTATAGTTTTTAAATTATCCGAATTCAACACCATAAGATTTATGAATTAAATTCAAATTGAATCACTATATATATATTGAACCTCACTCATATCTTATATATTGAACCTATGTGTATAAGAATTCTCCATATGGTTCCTTAAGACATGAAGCCATGAAGAATTAGTCCACCTAGACCTATACTTAAAAACGTCTCGTGCCCATTATTGGGAAATTAGTAACTTAGCAATTGTTGTATGTCCCTTTTTATGTGCCATTGCTGAGGTAGACTTGAAGTATTCTCCTCGTAAGATTATGTAGTTCTATTTTAAACCATTAAAATTTTATGTCATTACTTCAGATTTCATACCACAAAATAAATCTGCACAAACGTAGGTAGACAGCTACATCGGAAACGTCTAAAAATAACCCAAATCTAAAGCCATTTGCATATAATTAACGAAAATTCTCAACTTCTCGCTCGCGTACAATTTTTCGACCATATTAATTCCTTCATATTGACGCCGGTGGGGAGACCGGGGGAGGCAGATAACGGGAGACATAAAGCGTAGGAGATCGCTAATTCATCATAAGTTAAAGGGGTTTTTATGTACGCCCGGACGATACTCTTTGTACGGTGAGCAAAAACGACGTCTGGGGCGATAGGAAATCCCAAAAAATCGACGCCTCTCAAAGGCCAAACGTAGATGAGTTATTAATTAACTTTAAGGGATTTTTAGGACGTGTGCCGGATTTTCGGACTCTTGTCTCTAATGCTCAAGCTTTCAAAGCTTGGAGTGTTGCCATACACTTATTCACCCCTTTTTGGGCAAAAAGTAATAGGGTAGATGGAATTGATAACTTTTTTCAAAAGATCTGCAAGCATTCGGAGTATTTGAATTAAATTAGGTTAGGTCATGTTCCCACTGCATGGAGGTATGGTCCGAGGAACACACTTGACTACGTGTTTAATTTTAATAGAATAGGCCAATAGGTAGAATAAGATTACCTAATGATTAAAGTACAAATACAAAATCTTTATTTGTAGCATAAGGTGCTACATTGGCGCTTATTTTTCAAAGTTTCATTAATTTTGCCATAAATGACGTACAAATATAGGACTAAAAATGTCGGTAAAATTAAAATGCCAAAAAGGTACGCAAAAGATCAAGATTATGATTTTTTTCACTAAATGACAATTATAAATATTGTTTACGCTTTACCAATAAATTATTTATATAAACAATATTACTTCAAGGAATCTCAAAAAACATTAGCAACTATATAATAACTTAAAAATGAACATAGAAAGCGGACTAAGTAGGTACATTCAGTGCAAGGCACATCCATCAACAATGTGTTTGAATTAAGTAATTAATTGATTAAAAAGGGCTCAGACACCGTTCGTTACAAGTTTTTACTCAAAGGAGAGAGGACCAAATTGATTTAACCGGGAGGGCACAAACGTACTTAACTTGTCCTCATCTCCCCTCGCGACTCACACGAAAAATTAAAAATTGAGAATCGACAATCTATGAGAAAGTTCGGCTTTTGTTTATTCTTTTTGACATTGACACAAAATATTGCGAACCCCGTTGGATTCGTTTGAACTTTTCGGCAACTGTTGTGGTTTTTTGCTTATTGCTAATTTGTCAAACTCGTCTGTTGATAGGTATTCGTTAAAAGGCATGGGGTGGTATGGTAGTAGATCTATGTGGCTTATTATATAGGCATAGTTTATTTTTTATTATTACTTAATTATCATCTCTTTTGTAGTGTTATATCGATGACACCAAAACTTTTTCCGCCTATAAACTGTAAGTTTTAAGCGATTTTTTATTCTGTTATGACGCATGTGGTAATTGAATAACTAATAAAAGACGTTTCAACCTCGGGTAGAACTTCTATCCTATCTGGTGTTGATTATACGCCGTTGGCGGCAGTACCCACTTACCCTTAGACGGCATGATAACTACCTATCTCGGTATTTTCAGAAATCTTTCATACTTTAATTCGTTATAATTTTCTTACAGTACCTTATACATTTCTATAGATAGTCCGTTTTGATAAAAGCTCCCCGAAGCTCCGAAGCTCAAAGTGCGATCCCGATACAATACGCTTAGAAAGCTGACACCTCGTAACAAAATGAAGGCAACTCTTTAACTAAATTATAGTATATTGAATGCAATTATAAGTATTTTGTTTGGGGAAGCAGGATGGGGAGGTAGGGGTAAGACGCACGCGACTAACGCAGCTATTATGTTTAGCACGTGACTTTACTGGGACTCTAGTCTTATTTTTTTGGTACCCAAATCTATTCGTAGCTTTAAAATAGACGTTAAATCATCAGGATTACATGTAGGTATATAAATTTTGTTCCTCATCATAATTTTTTTCATGCCCTTTGGTTTATAAAAATCTTTTCTTAAGAAGTAAATTTTAATAACTAAAACTTATGCAATATACATGCAGGAAACATCAGATATCATATACGCTAATATCATCACCTCTGACGCAAACGCACGACGCAAATCGCAAACGCACGACGCAAATCGTAAACGCAAAACGCAAACGCACGACGCAAACTTTACCCCCGTCCATTAATGGGGATCGATCGGATTAAAAGTGAAGTTTGGGATTTGAACGAAATAGAATTAATTGGGGATGGATTTTGATAAATACGACGAGTCGATACGGAGTTACTTTTAAACGGTTTAACAACTCTGGCTCTGAAGTAAGTTTTGTTCAAGGTAACTCGTTTCTATCAAGAATGTATTCTAGAATGCCAGCATTTCTATTTATTTATCCGTTCTCGGTTTAAGCGAGAATCGCACGATAGTAGCTATCTTAGCTCTATGGTGTGCGAAGGAAAAAAATACATCTCGTAAATTAGGTTTAAGTGTATTATTTATTGAACCTAGTTATAGTACTTATACCTATTCATCCAAAAAAATATTGTCGTTAAGATCTTATGCTATGATTAGGAATTAATGTACGCTGATATTTCTATTGTATCAATTTATCCATCACGAATTCACGACAGAACATGGACATTTGAAGTATTATAAAATGCTTTGCGCTGTCACAGTGGATACTGAGATTCCTTGTATGCGTGTGTTCGTCATAAACACGCAAAACAACACAATACTCAACCAAAACGAAGCCTCAAATCATATTTGAAGTCTGCTCGGCCGGGGAATCAAACCGTGAACCCTGTTAATCCGTAATAGATGAGCGCATGTTTTCCGAAGATGTTAATACGGTCATTGAATAACAACTATAAAGATATCCTAACCTTTAAACTTAATTAAACCCGACCGATGCCACTAATTAACATGTGCGGGACTAAAGCGCCGCGGATACCGACTAAATCGGCACACAATAAGTCTACTACGGTACTGTTTATTCTTGGACAGATATGGTCAAGTACCTAGCTATGAACGCAGAGGTTCCAATACATACATTTTAATACCGAAGCTATCGGTTACGAAGGCATTTTACTAATCATATGATCTTCTAGGTATATCCCAAAACGAGGTTTTAAACTTCAGGTGTTGCTGGTATTTAGTGTTACGATATTAGGATGTCTATGTAGTCCACCTGGTGATTGGGTTCGATAACAGGCCCGACAGATATCTGAATTTTAATTTAATTTTTTGTTCTGGATCTGGGTGTTTGTGTATTCACCTTTGTGTGTTTCCATGTCCACGATGCAGTAAATATACTAATTGATGTTCTGAGTGTAGAAAACGTTATTTTATTCTGTATGTTTCTGACCGTCTGCCGTTTATAATCTTTGCCCCTACCATCTATTCTCGTTCGGACTGAGAATCCGATGCCAATTAAAATCGAATCGCGAGACAAATTGACTGCGAATCGATGACAGGGCTCCTGTGTTGCCAGCTCTAAAC
>DWNY01003376.1:0-10019 GCA_018250635.1 Telegonus apastus
TATAGTATATTTTACTATACCACTAAAATAGTAATTTTAGTTAACGTAGTTAAAAAGTTCCATTGTTGGAACAATTTATGTTTTCATATTTCACCCGAATGAAATTATTTTCAGACAGAACCAATAAGCATAGTCTGTGAACAGACATCTATTCAAGATAAACAATTTTGTCCGTGCGTCGGCGTAAAATTGTAGGGCGAGCACGAAAGATGTTCGATCGAATTGTTATAGCTTAACTGTGAAAATATTATTTGCATTGCCTTTACATGCGAAGTATTCTAAACTGATGAAAGATTCTGTTAAAGTGGAAGTTTTTATAACTGACTGTGGCGGTACAATCAACACAATAATTTATATATGCAATATAATATGCCACTAATATTCACATGTATGCTGCACGGCGTTTCTACTTGAAATCATGTGTTTTTTGAAGAATTTTAATTATTTTATACCCATATATATTTGTATTACTCTTAAACTGTTGCATTCTACAATGATAGAAAGCTGGTTAATATTTTCATAGAGAAAACATTTGGTGAATGCAATAATAGTCGATGGTTAAAAAAGTCTTACTATCCTATTTTAATAAATAACTGAGTTTTATGCGGTATTCCTAAGATAATGTATATCATGTTACTTGAAGCATCTCGAATAAAGGGATGTTCGTTATATTTAACAACAAAACACACGCTTGCCTGTCAACTAAATGCATTGTGTAGTTAGAAAACAAAGCAGACTGTTGGCATTTATTCATTCTCGTTTATAAAAATAATAAATAATGAGGGGATATTGCAGTCAGATCTGGAAAAACAATGAACATCGGATCACCGCAGCATTTAATGAAAAAACCTAGGGACCGTGTATTTGCTCTTTCAATCGCGGTGTGCTTTGTTTTTCTAGCAATACCGAAGCAATACCGATACCTCTTCCCGAAACATCTGGGCGATTGGGGCGATTGTTTTTCGATATCGAAAAGGCTAGAAGAAAAGGCTAATCTCAACGTTTCTATCATTTCTCGGTTTAAAATATCGGGTCGGTTTAGTTTTACAACGAGGTGTTTATCTTGTTGCAATCTAAAAAGAGTATTTTTAGAAGAAGTTATAAATCACATTGAAAGTGTGATAAATATGATTTATCTTTAGGTATCCAACTTATCTTTGTATGTGTACTCCAACTTATATTCTGTAACTGTGTACGATGTGTACGATGAATTTAATATGTTGATCGGTTAGCCTTTTAATATTACAACTACATTTTCACAAAAAGAAATTCTAGTATCGCGAGTTGAAACTCTGAACGGCCTTAAACGATTCCTAGATAACACTAGTTAATTTATACCATAAATAGCTGGTATTACTTTAAGCCTAGTCACAGAGACGGCTTCTAATGGAATGTTACATTACTAATTAATCCCTTATTTACGCCACTTTGATGAAAGTGCTCTTAGGCATTAATGAAAACGTTATTGATCTCAAATGAATGAACCTGTTATTTAGATATAAGAATATCATGTTCTATAGATATTTTTGATATTCACACTTTAAAACTAGTTTTTAGTTACTGTAAGCGACTATTTTAGTGATAAAGTAAATGCTTGTTGAAGACATTTTTTGTCTGTTAACCCAAATATTAGGATTATTTCCTTAGACCATAGTTAGTTTTAACACCCGTAAAAGCCGCAAACCAGTAACAGCTCTGGGGTTATTATGCCATTTTTATAACACATTGTAGCATCTATAGCCCGTCATACAATTCTGAGACCTTACTACAACTGTATCTAATAGGATGGCCATTATACTTTACATTTTACGACTGAATCCAAGAGATAGTCATATTATAGTAGCATTTATATTTATTACAAAATCTTTCTGCACATGTGTTGTATATATAAAAACTACTCAAACACATTAAACTTACAAGTTACAACTCGTGAGTTAACTTTCACAGACCCTAATTGCATTTTTTTTACCACTACTTGATCAAAACATCAATGAAAAGCATGATTGCATTAATCCTTTGAGCCGTAAGTCACATCAGTCTGAACATTAATTTAATTACTGAGCCTCTGTGCGTAATTACAACAAGATTCATAGTAAACCACAACACGACGTAGCGTTCTGTGACGTAATGAGATACCGCAACCAGCGAATGTGCTTACTTGTAATTTGTAATACTCGAATGTATTTCCCTTAATATATAACAAGTTGAGAACAAATCGCTAGTAAATATTTAAACGTTTTTATTTTTCTTTGTTCTTCCAGTACTGATTTCTTCAGGTTTAATAAAATCTTAATGACATTAGAATATACATGACCTTAACTTAACCACAATGAAAATAGTACATCATAATTCAACTGCAGTATTTTTTAATTTTCATAGTTTTTTTCCATTTTGATTATGATACAGAGATTAGCATTTTATTGACGTTTTCTTGGTCATAATTGGTCGTAATTACCTCACACACGAGTAAATGCTACTTGGGATTTTCCGTATATAACAAAACGTAAAAATAGGTATGACGTTTGTATATATTAAAAATCACTTTTTACGGAGTATGCAAAAACAACGATTATAATGACTGTTAATTTATTACGCGTTGGAACGTTTAAGATTTACATTAAAACTTATTTTATTTGTCGGTAAATATTTCAATTAGTACGTTTTTCTCAGGTGGTACGGGAACTGCAGGCGGTTTGTATGCTGAGGCTGGCACTCCAACTGGACAATCAGCAAGAGCAGGCCTTGGTGGATCTGTGGATGAGAAGGGCGGTGCATCAGGTAAAAAATATAATTTATTTGGGAATCTGCGATCTTACTCGGTATAAATAACCTCTTCCTAGTTCTATCTGAGGTTGGCTACAGATGCCTGGCAACCCCTGAGGACCAAGTTACCGAATAAGTATGTCTCTTTTACCACACACCCTTGAACACCCAGAACACTGCAGTGCTTAACATTGCTGTTACAAGGCAGAAATAAGGGTGGCGGGGCTGCCGCCGGAATCGAACCACAAAGGATTCTAGCACCCTTAAAAGCAGAATAATATACAAAATCATAACAAAGGTACAAGGTTGAGCTTATGACTCTGTTTACTTCCTAAATTTTAAACACTTTTAAATTGATTGCTTAACGGTAAGCAATCTTATGCAACTCTAAGTTATTCACTTAAGTCTATTCAAACCAATTAATAAATTCAATCGCACGTAATCAATAAGTACGTAGTTTGTTTACAATACTTTTAATGTTAGTCATAGCCGTGTCGTGGTTTTATTATAGCTTATATATTTACTGTTCTATTAAGATAATGCTTGCTATGAACAAAGTTCGACGACGCGCTCAAGCTTCACATACGGTATCATTTTCTATAAAGATAATACATCGGAAAATCCAATATAGATGTCTACACTTATTACTCGATGCCTTAAAAGGAGATTAATATTTTCTAGAGTATTTATGTTTGTAAGTCCAATTATTTTAGGCTCTACAGGCCAATCGTATTGACGGATTTTACCATAATTATGTGATATCGATGGAGTTGGCTTTATTTTCATAATGACATAAGCTATACAATTTTTTGAATATAACGTATAAAAATCTATATAAAATATAGTTGTAGGTCGGATCTGAACTATATTAGATTTACTAATAATAAAAATAGTAATAAATATTTAAAAGTAGGTAATCTGAATAATAAATTTTCATACATTTCACCTCCAAGTATATCGCATTTTCAACGAAATACATAAATTTTATAACTTATTTACGAAATGGAACGTCAAGCTTAATAAATCGGGATACATCTAAAAATTTTCGTTCATTATTCTATGGCCATTTAGTCCATGATTCTTTTTACGATTTTAATATGGTCAGGTTTAAACTATAGTACTTAGGTTAGCCCCGGACTATGAAGTCTAGGTTTCAAACTGGGTTTTGCAAGTTTCTTGTAATAAGGCCGCTAAAGTGTTCAATGGAGATAAAATTGAAATGATGCTACTATAACCATGCGACCATTATAAAGCATTATGGTGATACTGAAATTATTTTACTCACTTCTGTTTATCAAAGTTCAAGCTACGTCTCAGAGCATAATAACTACTCTATAAAGTAAATTGTTATAATGCAGTGGAAAATAGCAGTACAACAATGATCAGCAATGAAACGTTGAGTACCTACCTATTAGTTTTACCTCGAACTTTATGTTAAAGGTCTGAGTAATTATTACAATTGTGACTTAATAACTCCTTTCAATAAGGAAATACGGTGTTATTCACTGTTCTAAATATTTTAAGTAGGTAGTACATTGTTAAATAACTTACTTAAAGTTACTCAGACTACATCGTAGCACTTGAACATATATGAGATGTTTATCTTAATATTATTTTACTGAAATACACACCTAATATATTTGCCAGTTAGTAGTTACTAAAGCTACCGCTTGGCTTTTTTTAGCTGGGGGTAAGCTTTAGCATAATAAACTATAGTCACCTTTTCTTGTTTGTAAAAGAATAAATATCCTTTTTTTAGTAATGTTTTTTTCCTCATGGACACTTTGTATTTATTTCGGATTAATCTATATTCTGTAAATAAAGCGGATTTAAGCAGTGTGGTGCATTTTGGAACCTATGAACATGTATGGCCCAAATAGGTTTAACAATTATATTTTTTTAGTTAAACAATGCATAACCTCATCTATTTATAATAGATACGATTGTAATGCTAGAACTAGTAGTACAGTATAGTACTACAATAATGAGATTTCTAGTAGTATACTATAGTACTATCAATAATTCTACTACTTGAAGAATCCTATTATTGCTACAGGTGGTCTTTTCGCTGGAGCCACTGCTGGAGGCAACGTGAAAGCTTCAGCTGGTCTCGCTGGAGGGGTCAACGCCGATAAATCAGCTGGAGGCGGTTTTGCATCAGCTCAGGCTGGAAGCCAATTTGCGTCTTCCGGACTGGTAGGTGATAATATCAAGGAAATTAGAAGGAGAAGAAAGGAAGAGAAACAAAAACGGAAGGAGTTGGAGAAGGCTTTACGTGCCCAGTATAAGGGACAATAACCGTGGAAGAAAGTGTTTCATATTTTATTCTACTTTTCACTATTTTCTTGTATACTCATTTAGTAAATAATACTCAAATTATTTTCAAACCTGAAGTGTAAATTTTTAATACTCAAGATGCTTTTTAAGTGTGTAGTTTTTTTCTAACCATATTTGTACTGTTTTGGGTGTGTAACGCAATAATCAATTACCTAATAAAATAAACGGTCTAACAATAGTTAATGTGCACTTATTTAATAATTATTTTATCCTTGAATATATTATTAGTGAAACTAACATCCGACCTGCAAGAAGGTAAAATACCCAATTTTATACGCGTATGCACGTAATATATTGCTTTTAAAAATTCACTTAGTTTTCATAATGTATTCGGGACGTCGGAGTCTAAGCTAAGATCACGTAGTTTGTGTGCTTCATAATTTTGCAATTGGCTTGTTTTCAAAATGCATTAACAGATTAACATATTTTTGTTGCTTTATTATCATATACTAACTTATTTAGCATTCATTGTGGGTAATGCAATTTGGTGTTTGTAAATACATCACTTTTTTGCAAATAACAACAAAAATTCTCTCTATTGTCAATTTTTTACCCGTCTGTTTTATTCCATCAGTTGCACGCTAGGATTTACCTTGACTCATGTTTTATTTTTCGGAATGCGATCTTGACTTGACTTGAATGCATGTATCTACTTAAATTTGTTACCAAAATATTTAATTTTATATTTTTTTCAGTCAGGTGAAACATCAGCACAAGGATCAAGAGGAATTTTGCATACGAGCACGAATGTTCAACCACTTGAAGTAAAACCCATTACTAGCAATGTTCAAGGAGATTTCAAAATCGAGGCAACCAATGAAATTAAGCCTCTGGAGTTTGTGCCACTAAACACTGGAAAATCCGATGTACAGGCAAAACTAGACGTCACAGGTGACATACAACCACCAGTAATAGTTAAAGAAGTGAGTAGACCGTGGAGAACTGACGATTATTACTACCGTAAACCAGTATATTCTACTTTTAATTTCCCCGATATATTTAATTCTGTGTTCAAAGTGCGACCCACTTCTGGATATAGCCATCGGCCTTGGATGATGACACAGCGGAATTATAATCCTAGAATTTATAAGGTTTGTCTTCAAGTCTTGAGGATAGCACCAAAGGCTTTGAGGCAGCCAACAATTTGCAAAAATGTAACAATTTAATAACATTTACGTGCACGTTACTTGATTTACTGTTACCACAATTAATTGTTGCCTATGAACTAGGCATATCATTAACAAGTTTGTGTTAATAACATTGTGTTTTTTTTTATGTAGTTTTGTGGTATATATTTGCGTTTTAATGGCATGTAATGAACAGGTATACGTGGAGCCGCAACCGCAAATAGTGGAGAAACATATCATCCACAAGCACTATAAGCCTCGCCGCCAACATTTCCGCAAATCAGCGTACATCGGCGGTTACATTGGAGGTGAGGGTGACGTCGCCCCCCCTGTTGTTCACAAAACTGAACCTGCCATTCAGAAGAGAATTGATGTTGGCGCTGAAGCAAGTGCGAATGCAGGTGCTTCAGTTGGTGGTGATGCTTACGGCACTGACCAGGTCCTCACAAAGCAAATCATTTATCAAAGGAATCCCAATTTCTTCCAGGATATATTTAATGTGAGTAAATGACAAATTACTGACGTTATATGTAAATAAATATCAAACATTATTTTGAATAATACCCAATCAATTTCAATATCATTCTGTCCATCAAATTCTATTAGTTATACTATCAATGCCTTTTTAAGTTATTTAAAAGTAAATGCCGAAAAACATATGTATAATACCTATAACTTTATTGTCGCAATCAGTGTATGTTAATAAGTACTTTCTCCATTTATTATGGAAACAAAAATTGAAGCAAGTTAAACAGTAAGTAATTTTTTCAACGTTTATTTTCAGATCCCTATTTCGACGTTAAGAGCGGTGGGTAATTTACTCAGTAACACGGTGGCAAACACAAATGTTTCCGTTCAGAAATCCGCCTCGGTTCAAGCAGGTGCTTACTTGTGAAACATGAACATTATTTAATTAAGTTACTCATATTTTTGTACGAAAATTTTAATAAATGTGGTAATGAGGGAAATAATTTAGTTGTGTTGAACCAAAAACGAGATCAAATTGTATACTCATAATTACATTGCTAAATTGCAAAAAGTATTTTTACAAAAGAGTAAATATGATTTGGCGCGTCGTTTACGTAATGATATGCTGTATCTGTCTTGAATAGCACCACTCCTTCACTTCCCGTAGATGTCATAGAAGGCAACTAAGGGGAAAGATCCAAAAGACAGCAGCGTCTCCCTATGTAAGATAAACACCCACGGAAAACACAAACACACATACCAGGCGTGATGACTATTAGACCCCCATTAGGGGAGGCCTATGTCCAACAATGTATATTATAGGGCTAGTTGCTATCAACTATTATGTGATTAACGAGCTGATGTTATGTGAAGTCCTAGGTACAAAAAATAATGTATTTATATTTTACGGTCAAGATAAGACGCGAAAGCGACCTGCGGTATACAAACACAGCCCAAGGATAATCTCAGCGCCTCTCTTGCCCTCGTACTTTTGATGATATTTTTATCTTTCTAGCTTTTATTACGTTTTTATTTTTTACGACCTCAACCACAAACGGAAGGCAACGATGGCGAGAGATGAAAAATATTTTGCACTAAATAAGCAGATGCATTGTAGCGTGATGCTGTGCCGCTTTACTTTTACTGAGCTATTACTTTAACACTCAGTTTTTCATGATTAACACAGGTTTTTCCAATTTCCGACTGTTCTATAACATAAATGCTTATCAATTAATTTCAAAAATTATCAACATTGTCATTTTTTACACTTCACTCACAATATGCACCTTACGTGTAACGCTTACTTCTACTAGCCTAACTTTTATGACTTCAAGAAAACACATAGTTCTTTCTTTGTTTTATTTTGTGTAAGAAAAAAGTTCATTTATTTCAATCCTTTCAGCGGAAACGGATTTCATATCAGCGAAGCATGAGCCATCATCAGTTTCATCTTCAAGCGCGCAAATATCGGTAGAGACACCGAATGCGTCTAAACTAATAGAAGACATTTTCTCCGTGAGTTCATTGCCCATCTACTAACAAATTTCTTTATTTTTTCATAACAATGTGTGGTTTTTTTTTGCATTTTAACAACATGCTTTAATTAATTATTATATTCTATGAAGTGTGCTTTTTTATTTCATTTTAACAAATCATTGTACATATTATGGAAATGTATCAATGGTTTTTAATACTTATGTATTGACTAACCCATTCTCACAATAAACTTTTAATACTTAACTCAATTGAAGGATAGCCTGGTTTTTGGCCTTTCCACAATCATCATAATATGTTCCCGACCTACCTAAGTTACATAAAAAGGGTTGCAGTTAGCGAAATTTATCCTTTTTTGTCGAGGAGGAAATCTTCCAAAGGTACTCGTCGCTATGGAAGCGACGCCGAGTTATGTAAAATCCCCGATGGCCGTGCTTGGCGCTACGAAAAGGCCCCGGGAACTTCGGAGGAACGCAACCGGAGGCCTCTGCGCCCGTTGCCCCAGGCCCCCGGCTCCACCCGGGCGAACATTGTGGTCGTCGCACCTTCCGGTGTACGAGGGTATGCGACCACACTACCGCCGTCCTAGCCAGGCAGGGAATACCGTAGCCCTGTTCTGGTCTCGTTACTATAGGGACAAGCCAAATTTCTACGCAAAACACTTAAAATCTCCTATTTTTATTCTGTCGGGGATCAATACGCATAAAACTTAAACACAACACAATTGTACAAATATTTTTTATAAACAAAGATTTTATTCCAAACATGTTAACCACCTCGGTTAAAACGAGGAAGCCCTATGCAAATTGAGGGCTTAGCAAGTGAACCGGCATAAACAGGTCAAGTCCACAAAAATTTGCATAACCTATTTAATGTACGACCACGAAGGGTAGAATAATCCTAAAATATATTACACAGATAATTTATTTATGTTTTTGTGTAGCCATGACGTAGGTTTATAACCACAACGGAGGATAAAAACTCTATGTTAAGGTTAGCAGTTTATAAAGGAATTGCTATTGCCGGAATACAAGATGTCACAAATACAAATAAAACGAAAAAACAGGGTATGGTGACTTAGTTTTATGAAGCGCCTTGACCCTTGTGTGTTATCCAACTTTAGTATCGCAACTAATAAATTATATTATCCTAAACTTTTTAAGAGTGCATCAGAACATTAGAATATTTTGATTTAATGTATTTATTTAGCTATTTAAACTATTTAAGTTAAATAATTAAATTAACGTTTGTAGATCACACTATTCGATATAGTCGTATCGACCACTTTATTTTTAAAGTGCATTTTATAATTTAATTTCCACTCCAGAAAAAGAAAAATCAGAAAAATGTATCGCGCGTCATCCCATTATTCTCCCACTGCTGAGCACTCCTCTCAGAGAGGGGCTTAGGATATAGTCTACCGCGCTTGAAAAGTGCGATCTGGTAGACTTCACCCACTACCATGTATAACATAGTTGAAACAAGTGAATGGTGATGATGCTGTCATTATTCCCGTACTATCTTCCCTATTTCGGCTTTCCCGCTAGTGAATATTTAAAACTTATTTTAAATGTAAAAAACAGCTAAAAATGTAGTCTTCGTTGTATAATATCGCCATTTACTTCCAAAAAAGGTGTTTTAAATTTTAAATCAGCTATCTTCACACAAAAACTATGACTTTGTATGTACATAACAAGCATTTATTTTTATTGTATATATAATAATGTGAAATAAATATTAATGCCGTAAATCTAATTCATTAACATTGAAATTACAAGTAGTTATGAGAATAAAATTCACTTCTTTTGATATACAATCCACAATTTCCTT
>DWNY01003377.1:0-10019 GCA_018250635.1 Telegonus apastus
GACTGCATACTCATATGCTATGTCTATAAAAAGATATCTTCATTCAAACTTTTTATCCACAAATGTCTTAAAAGTAAAATGTATACTATGATATACTTACGTTAATACAAAATTTGTGGTTGATAACGTACTCGGATGTTGACACTTCACAGTGAGATAACAGAAGCGTCTTTGGAGATCTAGTTTGAAACAAACACTTGAATACCAGTTTCTAGTCCGGTGCTCAAGTTTGGCCTTCGTTCATATTGTTCAGCGCTACTTGATTCTTACTTGTCGTCTTCTACCCTATGCATAGTTACTGCTTATATCATGTTTTATTCTTTATTTCGTGAATTATGGTTCTCACGAGAGGTAAAAGCGAATATTGCAGTACGTACATTGCAGTAATACATTCCAAAGTGAAGCTGTAGTGTTCTTGTTAATTTTCTTGATATCTGAGGTCTATTTAATGTATTACGAGGATTTTTAAGATTGATAACATATACTGTTATCTCATTTCACACTCAATCTGTGTATCGATCTATGATCGTTCTCGTAATATTTTATTACCATTACTAATATTACAACGCACACTATAATATTTGTATCAGATGCGTACACGAGTATACTGCGTCTATTGTTGTTCACTACAGTTTCTACTATAAACAATGTACTTTTTACCTGAAACTATGTATATTATAGTACTGAATAAATCGCATAAACATCTGGTATTGCAAGGTCACGTAGATCAACGGTTTATCTCATCGATTGAAGTCGATAACATTTTTCCATAAACCGCTCGATACAGAGCATCAGTTGCGGTCGGACGCGTATAGGATCAAAACCATTGTATTTTGAACCTTATTGCCTTACATGGTTATATGGGAGGAGTACAATATATTATATAGTGTAGGTCGTGTGTCAAGGTTCTAGGATGTCGGAGACTGACAATGTTAGTGTGAGTGTGACCGCCGCGGGCACGTGCTGCCGCGTGCGCCGCAGGATGCAGTGCTTCGGATTCCACGGTAACCTGTGAAAGAAAGAAGACTGGTGACCGAATGAATGTGTGAACGGGTATCGAATGATTCGGTTGTAATATATTAATTTCATTTCTTTAAATTGTATGTTCGTATTCATATTTATCTACTGAAAATTGTTTATTTAACACGTCTGTGTCGCATATTGTGATCAGATAACAGTTAGGTATATCCATTGTTGTGTTATTTTACATATAATATGAATAATGTAAAGGATAAATTATGAAAAATAAGTTCGTTATAACAATAATAATATTGTTTTTAAGTAACAATACGACAAAATAATTTAGATAGGTGTTATATGTAGGTATCCACTTCCCTCGCTAAACATTATTTAATTTCATAGGCGATTGTATATTCCACGATGAAGACGTATTTAATTAATTTAATATAACTAAATACGTAATTAAATCCAAAATCAAATGCACGTATTTCATAATGCCATTATTGTTGTTTTTTTTTTTTTCATTTTCGTTACCGCATGTTATAATGTACCTACTAAAATTTGTAAAAATGTGAATTTATCTTAACTTTCTCCTCTCTTGTAATTTGCACAAATTAATTATTGCAAATTTGCATAATACTTTCTTAGGATTAACTACTTGAATACGATGAGATGTAAGTATTGGTTTCGATATAAGTTTGGGAGGTGGAACCAACTGCGGCGGCACCACCTTCTCGCCTATTTTTACTTATATCATTTTTGCTTATATCAGTTGTGTTAAGCGCTGTTGTGTTTTGGTTTGGAGGTGGTGGCAAGGGAGATATACTTATCCGAGTCGTCCAATTTAGTCAATTAGATATCTGAAGTTCATCACGGATGTCCATAGGTGGCAGTGGCTACTTACGATCAGATGTGTACTATATTATTTATGTACAAAATTATGCAATGCATTGCATTGAATTTCTACATGAATGTTAGTTATCTCTTTGAACATAGGCATTTCCTATGCAAACTTTGCAATGTCAGAAATAATAATAAACTCTGCACTTCAGAAAAGTCATTTCATCAAAAGTACGAGTAGAACCTACCCAGATACTTTCCTCGTCCTGAAGATTTATGTTGCAAAATTTAATAAGCAATTCTTCCACTTTAAAAAAATTGTTTAGCAAAAACTTTTTCTTGTTAATTTCTTCTAGGTAAATTTTGCCGGGAAATCAGGAGTCCTAACTTTTATTACTCTGAAATAAGTTGCGGCGGGAGTTTTAGTAACCTACTTAGATTCCCTAGTTTACAGATGGTAATATTTAGAACGAAATATTACTCGGAGTGAATATTTTTTGGTTCATGCATCATCTCAATGATAAAGCTTAAAATCTCATAACTGTATTTTAATTTTCGATGTAAAGCACTGGACTATTATTGTATGCAAATTAGGTTGGAACTTACATAGTTTAGGTATGTAGATACCTATATTTAATAAAATTTAGTCTATAAGACACAAAATAGAAACGCCAAGTACATATCACTTTGAGATGTCGTTGCTTTTATTTTCCTAGCATTAATTTCCTAAATAGCTTTAATAGGTGTTCATTGAACAATAATTCAAAGAGTTTTGTCCTTTTTCAATAAATGGTAGCCATATTGTGTTAAATTAAAAACGAAAAGAAAACAAAACAAGATAACAAAACAAAGTTGGCGTGAAACACTTTTCATGCGTAACGCCCAAACAGCGATAATTCCCGTTAATTAGACTCGCTTACTATTTAATGCTTACGTTCATTGTACTCTTGTATAGGGTTGTCATTTGGTAAAACAACGACATTATAAAAATGAGTTCCATTTATATAATAAACATTTGATTAGGTACATTAATAATGTGTTCAATCGTTACTTTGCGTGACAACCTTCGAAAAATGCTTTATTTATTCTTGCGGTTAGAAACTCACGTAACTACGAATAATAATAAGCAAGGACAAGCTCTACTTCGGAAGGGGAGGAAACCTCCCCTCCTTTAATAATAATACCCACACGCGCAAAACCCTGCTAGAGCAACCGTCTCAAATATAATTAAGACTTCATAGTCCTACGTGTTACTTTGTGCTTCAAGAGTCGTAATATTTATTACTAACATTTAGCAATTCTACTTTCAACTAGTGTATCGTAGTCGTCGACTAAACTTAATCAACATTAATTGGCTTTTAATTCTTGCGGTGACAAATTTAATAAAACCTTTATGAAAGCTGGTGTGTCGACTGTACATAAAATAGTGTGATTTAGAACTAGCGTGACGTTAAACTTAGCTCCATTTTTTAAATATCATTTTATTACTATTAAATATTAATTCACACTTTCGTTGATGAAGTGCCAACCCGTGTCTTAACAGTGATCGGCGGTTGTGGCGACATCTTCAGATACATCGAAGACGGCCAGCACGGCGCGCGCTTGCGCTTCGTACATTCTAGTGGGCGGTGTCTTGCAATCGTGTAGGAACTTTATTGAAATATTAGTGGCAGTAAAACTTTCAATGAGAATTGCTTAAATACATCTCAATAACGGACACCTATATTATAGTGTAATTTTCTGATATATTGACCATTAAGACTCATTCGTGATTAATTACAAGTTGTGAGTGACGAACACATTTTTCGGCATTTTCAGCATATGGTACAATAACCCGTGTGGGATATCCTGCATATCTTTACGTATTGGATCATCGCTAGAGTTGAACGTCTTAAATCCCGGTGTTTAACGTAAGGCGCAAGTGCCAATACCGAGAGCGGTATCGCAGCGACATCACACAGCGCGACGACCGCGGGCGTTGCGCGCGCGCTCATGTGCCTACAGTCGTGCCGTGTCGCGTTCACACACATGAAGTTTTACCTGTTCTCCGTCGGGATACAGCGGCTAGGCGAGTGTTTTGAGTGTATACTGTTACAACTGTGCCTTAGTTACAGAATCGTGTGTCGTATTTCAGGTACTTTCTGTTTAAAATTTTATATAACGGTCCCTTAAGTATTTTGTTTTCGTTTCTACCGTACGATTTTGACTCCAGACGCTGAAAAGGCGGTCTGACCCAAGAAGCATTAAAAGCTAGGCTGACGAATTTTTAAATTATTTTCAAATTGTATTGATTGGACTTATATTACGAATTTGATACTAAGAATATTATCAAGCACTATTTTTGATATTTTTTTATAAAATGTTTTGAAATGCATATGTATCTACATAATTACGATATTAACGCGATAATGAAATATTATCCAAAAACTGTCTTTTAAAACAGTTTTTAACACCATTACCATCATTATTTCGTCTTTATATAAACCAGGTCAACTTGGATCGTATTACTAGGATGCATCCCACTATTTATGCATGGATCTCGCAATATTATAGTAATAAGTGCATCCTTCCCGTCTAATCTCAATGTGGAACGATGTCCTGAATTTTAGCCGAGTATCATTTACATACTGTGGAAGTTACTAGACAAGTGTTATTATGTTACAATATTTATTATAACATATGTAGAAACTAAAGTACAGGCTTAACAACCATTGGGTACATTTGTTAGGTGTCCTAAAATTGGTTTGCTATTGTTTACCTAAATAGGAAATTTCATACGCCAATTAAAGTCTTTGTTTTATATTAAAGAATTACTATACCTACTGTTCGATATTAAATATTTTATACTAAAAACATAGAATAAATAATTAACATTACTTAACTTCTTGATGTAATCAAACTAAAACCAGACCGTAAAAGCATTTGAAATTTGTGTTCAATATGTATTAACTTTCTTAGGTATTTAATATGTAAATAAATACATTGATATATTGAGAACGATGAACTTACCTTATCACAAACTTTGGAAAGTAAATGTGTTTCCAATTGCGCCTCATTAACTTTATAGCTAAAATTGTTACAATTCATAGAACGATTATACCTACTAGAATATTCTATTGCATACTAAGGGCCTACTATTCATTTTCATATACTGTAACTATAGATATAGGTACAAGGGACACAAGATACTTCGACGAAAGCCAGGTGCAAAGTACAAAAAAACACTAACACGACAGACGACAAACATAGATAACGATCCTTGTGATAAACGAACCCCAAAAATACAGCTGTCTCTAATTGGAACATGGTAGCAGATGTCCATGGGCGCCACTGGCCATTCACCATCAGGTGACCTGCTACTTCCATATTATAAAAGAAAAAGGTACATCGAGGCAGTAAGCTAATCGTAACCGCGAGATTTATATGGGCACATATTCGACTTGTTCTTAGATTTCTTGTTTGTTTGTTTACCTTCAAACATCAATATAACGAGCTGGACAGATGACGAAGTATTCCAGCATCTTCACAGGATCATTGAACATGCAGAGCATGCCGTAATTGATATGTAAAACGTGTGTAAAACATATTGTTTACATTACCTTTATTAGGAGAGAAACTTAGATGCGCTTCAGTGATCCATGTAACAAATAGACAAGCTATTACACGAACCATTACACTCTCCCTTTGTCTTCTATTTGTTCAAATTTTGTTGACTTTGAATGAATAATATATCCCTTACGAACTGCTACACAAAAATTATCTGTCTTATGCTTCCATTAATTATTTAAACATTGGATACCTACGGTATTACTATGGTATAACTATAATTATTAATAATTTTAAAACATTGATATGCTACTAGAAAAAACGTGTTAAAACGAATAGTATTCGAGCAATTGATTGAATTGAAAAATTGAAATAAATACGTACGGATTGTTGACTATTTAAAATAAAATTTAATTTTAAGGTTAAACATAAATTTTTCTCCAAGAATTGTTGCAAAAATAGAAATATTAAAAAATAAAAACGTCGCCATTTAAGAATAAACGTAAAGAAAGTGGTAATGAACGTTCTTAGAGTTGTTATAATTGCGGCGTTTATCTTCGCGGTATTTCACTTCACCGTTGGTCGGTAAAAAACCGCAATCCGACTTTTACTGCTTTGCGAGAATAGAAAAAAGTTTACGTCGGGATTATGTAAAACTGAGCGCCCTTTTCTAACATGCTGACGTCACAAATCTGGGGTTACCAGTTCCACTTCTTAGTTTGCAATATGTAATCGTTTTAATATTCGATTTTGCTTGAAAACTTAGACATGCTACTTGGCGAAGACTATTTTTGTCAACATTGGCACGTATATGTTTTATGTTGAGTAAGAATGCGTGTTTTACAATTTTTCGACATAAAGTGCTCATATACACTTTATTACATAAATAAAAAAGCTATGACTAATTTGGACAGACAATTAGAGACATTAGTGAAAAAACATTCAAGGCATGAAGGTTTAGAAATATTATTATATTGGGTATTAAACATATTAATTAAATCCATTTTTCTACATCCATTTGCAACATTTTCAAAAATCTCGTAAGTCACTCTGATTAAGACGCCACAATATTAGGTCCCAAAAATAAGTCAGTAATTAAATTGTACACTTACCGCCTTATTTAAAAGAACTCTTTGTTGCTCTTTGTATCTCTTTGTTGTCAAATATTCAATGCCAAAGGCAGCATCTGCTCGCTTTGTACTTTATACCAGCTTACCATATTTTTACCATAAACATTTTATATCATGAAAACTACCTGTAAGTCATCTTCGTTAGACAAAGTTATTCAAAAGCCTTGCCCAGTCCTGATGCACTAACGGTCTCCACTCATTCCATTTACCTTTAACATCAACAACATAAATCAAGAGAAATCTAGTCTCGACCGTATCGAATGAAATGGAAGAGAAATAAATTGTAGGAAAAACAAAAGCATTTGTCATCACCAGTTTGCGACGGGCAACGCTCCAGATAAAGTTTCTATCTCTTTACACTTAATGATGTGTGAAAACTGCAAAAGTATGTTAATGTCGCTATAAAATAACGCGACACATCGGTCCTTTGTCGTGCACCTCGTTCTAACAGACGACTTAACGATTTATGTTTCAGCACTTTCAGTTACGCTAGGAATAAATTGGAGATCTGTTTATTGTACTCTGTGACATATACAGATCTCAGCGTAAGTCACATTGCATTATTTTTCAGTTAATATTGAATGTGTTAAAAAGATTAACGGTCAAAAGTGTAGCTGTTACCATAATGATTTATTTTCCCAATATTTTGGCGCATAGAGTTTTACAAACTATCTAAATATTAAATGGGTCTTAGTTGTTGAGTAAGCGACAAATCAAACATATTTCTTTTAGAATTCTGTTTATTTTTGAAGTATTGGATACTTTGTATAAACTTCCATCTAGCCTACTAAGTAAAGTAGTAAAGGGTGGACCGCTAATCTCTTTCCACCTTGTAATAGTAGTACCTTCTACATGAATTACAGGCTCCCGTATAAAATATACCGTGATACTTTAGTCTTTAGCTACTCGACTAATAAATGCAGCAGCGGATTATAACTTTTTTTCCACCTAGTTGAATTTACGAACCTAATAATATACAGTTGCATTATCTAAAGATGAAATATCTTAAATATATTTGAATGAAGTAATTTTCCAACGTTATTATTTGTTTGGCTGATTCGTCCTTCCATACTTATCATTTTTAAATAGGATACTTGAATTCGTGTAAATAGATGAGTGTTTATTCTTTTTATATGTATATAATTATATGGAACAATCGCGTCCTAGCAATGTAAACATTATTAATATCGGTTTATATAAATATCTTACAAATAAATATACTCAACAAATATGTTGTGTAGTATGTAGTAATATTAGGACAAGATTATTCACATTAGTTTGAACATCTTTCGAAGATGTTACAGAAAGCTTGGTAAGGTATCTCCGCCGTCATCGGTTGTATTTATTCTGTTGTCAACTTACTCAAATCAATCAATATATTCAAGTAAGGTATAAATAATTACATAATTTTGAACATGTGTGAAAAAAATTACTTAATTCTCTAAATCGATGATCGTAAAATTCTGATAGTTGCAATTAAATAGGTACGTTTGTCTCAATTGTAAGTTGTATGCAGTTATAATACTTAAATTAACAATTCGTCGCAGAAAGCGGAAAGGTTAGCTGACCGTTTACGTAGTCTAGCGGATTCCATCACTCCAATACACTAGCAAAAAGGAAATGATCCATCTGATCACTTATTCGTGCATCATGGTCACAGAACAAGGAAATGTAAGAGGTATATTTGAATATCGCGACACGGTAACAATTTCAAATATTATATTCTATGTAATTGTTGTAGGAAAGACCTAAATATGTAAAGTAAAAAGTAACTATGACGTAATTTTACACAAACACACACAATTAAGTAAGTACACACAGATAAATAATTCATAAAACATTTGTTTTAATCGTACGTATTAGTTTTCCTCTTTCGTGTCTCCAGTTTATTTTCAAGTTAAGCGTGAATGAAAATTACCTTTTCTCCACTAAGTAGGCTAGATAGAAATTTCTACACAATAGTCAATACTTCAAAAATAAACGGAATTGGAAAAAAAAACATGTTTTATCTGTCGTTTACCCAACAACTAGGACCAATTTAAGATTTAAATACTTTGTAAAACTCTATGCGCCAAAATATTGGGAAAACAAATCATTATGGTATCAGCTACAGCTTGGTACATTTATGACAGTTATTAAGTTCGTTTCTTGCATAGCTTAAATAGTATTTCATTTCGCTTACTACTCTATTAACTTTGGCAAGAATAAAATCAACTCTACCAGTTCAAGAATTTATAATTAGTAGTCTTCATTGTATGAAGTAACATTGTGCTGTAACTTCGCCCGTACTGAAATCTCAACTTTCAGGACTTTGAAAGTAATTATGTCATATCTCTATAAAATGATTTTACATCGTCTGTGGATTTTGGACTTAAGTTTAGATTCAGAATAATATGGCAAATATCATGTAACGATTCATCAATAATAAATGAAGCAAGTTAATTAGAAGACCAAATATTATACAAAATTTTACGATCTGCATATAAAATAAATGTTGTTTTCTTGAATTACAAATGTGGTTGATTTTTTCAAAATAATTAGATTAATAAATTGTATAATTATGCGGAGCTTTTAACATTAATGGTTATTCTTATTTTCACTCCTAGTTTAGATAGCATCTAAATGTTTATTTTCTGTCCAGTCCTAAATCTGTTTAGTGTCTAGGAACTAACAAAACTGAAATTCATATATGTCTTCCGATCCACAATAAATAAGTAAGTAAGACTAGTGGGCTGACGTGATTTGGACTACGAAAGATTAGGTGGAATCTTAGTATCCACGCATCTACGGCCGACTTCAGGTACGACTAAAATCTTATTTGGGCTGGATTATAAATGTCCTTATATCCATAGTAGTGACAAGTATTCGTTAGGTGACATTCTTGTTTGCTACTTCATTCAATAAAAAATAAAGCTAGCTACAGCAGCAAAATATAAAAACCGTTAAAAAGTTGCTTAACTTATTAGTATTTCTTAACAGCTACCTTAAGCTCAGCTCATAAGCTTTGAGTAGCGCACGGTGGTACTAGAGCACGGTGGTAGGTTGTTAGTCACGCCCACACGTACCTTGACAACCCTTGAGCTATATGTGGTATCAGTAAGTTAAGTGCCACCGTGAGAGTTACAACTCCATCTCATGTAGCTTATCTAAGGTTTTAACCGCTTGTTAATATGAACGCATATTACTGACTTGCTATTCTACAATGTTTTTTTTTGTATTTTTTTCTGACTCACTTTCATGTGAGGCGATTCTTAGTAGCAACGCCTCTGTGACTGACTTCAGATAGAACCCCTGTTCTACATGAAGTTGCTTACTTAATTGAGCGGTAGTGGACTACTTAGCATTAGTTGTACTCCATGTTCCTTTGTTACTTCAATCTTTTATAAATCACACACAGTGTATGAATAATCATTGTACATTCGCCAATGTTAATATGTAATGCGAATACGAATGTTAATATATAGCTACATAGTTATCCTTCGTCATTAGTAGGATTCTACATGTCCTTTATATATATCCCAATAACTTCAGCCAATCTTGTTC
>DWNY01003378.1:0-10016 GCA_018250635.1 Telegonus apastus
GGTAAATGAACATACAGTTCACCAGATAAGTGGCCCCTGCTGCATGTACATCTGTAATCAACCCCAGATTACATCAAAGTCCTACACACTGTTGACCTACATATGTAGAGAAGTGAGGACTAAGTGGGAACGCCTCGGATAGATGTCTCCCTTACCACACCATAAATAAAATTAAATATAATAAATAAATAATTCTTTTTACACTCATAACACACTAGGAACACTGAACACTGAAACTCAAAGACAAATACACAAACACCCAGACCCAGAACAGGAACCTAAATTTATCATTTAGATATTTGTCTGACCGGGGATCGAACCCGGAACTCTCTTGTGTGAGATGTCTGAAAATGTTCCACAACGTACGCAAATCTTAATTACTTCAAAATAAACTATAAATTAAATAACAAAAGACGCCAAGCATAGGTAACTTACATTTCTTAAAACCGTAGCATATTTCTTTTCAGCGTCGCATTTTCTTCGTCGAAATCGAGTCGAGTAATTACTTCACTTCAGTACTTATTTACGCTGTCGCTCGTACTTGTTGAATCGAGAAACCTTGTTTGAGCACCTGAACTTTGTACAGTTGAAGTTTTTATAGTTACAGTCGAATTGGGCGATACCAATTTCGGGGTTCGCTTCCCAAACTTCTTTGTAGGTGAAGTCGTAATACACCTTGTTTCGAAACTAACGCTCGTATGCAGTGCAATGTACGCAACTATTATAAAGTTTGATTTCTTTATGGTTTTCTATTTAAACTTGTTACGTTGTAAACAGCGAACAGTTGGTACAAGTTCTGAATCAAGCTAATTAAGTTTTCATATTGTAAACATTATGTATGTTAGTAATTCCCACTTTTACTCCTGGTCTCCTTACCGATTCCATGCATAGGTTGTCTGGAAGAGATCGCTGCTTAGCGATAAGACCGTATATTGCATACGACTGATATACGTTGTATATTTTTGTCATGTTTTTTTATGTTTATTGTGTGCAATAAAGATTTTTGTAAGCTTCAATGTTAGGGCATATTTTGAGGTTTTCAATCAGAACTATTTGTGGCATAGGTGACATTTTAGGTTACTATGGATTACGTATAAATATTGGCATTATATATATGTATGTAATCTTGTATGTGTAAGTGTGTGAAATTATGTATGTGTGTATATAAGCTTACTACCAATTAATTAACTATCGTATATTAAGCTTTAGTTTATCCATCCTAGCTGTTTTCGCCCGATTATCTTATTTAACTAAATGTGTCCGAGGACACAAAAGTGATTACTCGTTAGTTAAACGTTAACCTAAGCACAGTGTTTGTTGAGACTTATTTGGCAACCGCTCCCGCCTTACAATGATTTAAATTCGGCTGTAAAATATCCTTTAATATCATCAGAGTTGGATACAAGCCAAGCTCACCTGCTCTACCCTGCTTATTAACGTATGTGCCAAGCGGAACATTTCCGTATGCCTATACAAATTGCTCCCCAAAATTATTTGAATACTTAAACCCTGGGAAGAGCCATAGCTCACGAGACTATAGCTTTCTCGGCTGAGTGCCAACATTCGGAGGTATCGCTTCTTTAGAATCATTTTATGCATTATCATCTGGTGTCGAACAGCAAAATAGTTTCACGCAACGAAACCGAACAAAAGTTTGAAATCCTCTTTGCAGGGTCATAAAATGTGAAAGCGTCGCGTGAAAGGTTATGAAATGACAATAGACTGTGAGACCAGTGAGCACGGGTCTCTCTCGGAAGTGATGCAGGCCAAGAGCGTAGTCCATCACGCTGCTCCAATGCGTATTGGTAGTGGTGTACAAGTTAATGGCCAACGAATGGCAGATGTTTTGAATCGCCCATTTTTTAGTAAACCCGTGGTTCGTCCCTGTAACTACAGCTACATGCATTTCTGTCCAATAGCAAAGGCGTTGAGACCATTAAGTGCTTCTGTTCTGGTTTTAAAGGTGTGATGAGGAAGATACATTTACCCATGGCATTCTCATGGGCAGTCTTCAGGGATCACTACGTGTCTGTGGGCGACCTGAAACTGTAAGGATCTAAAACTCTACTCTTATATGGGGTTGATTATAGAATAGCGTCCATGTTCATATCCATGGGCGGCAATAGCTACTTTTTTCTTTTGTTATGGAAGTAGCAAACCAGCATTCAGCTCACCTGATGGTAAGTGGCCACTGCCGCCCATGGACATCTGTAATTAATCCCAGATAAGATCATAGTCCTACCTGATAGGTCACAGTTGCGTTACTACCCCTGAGGACTAAGTTGGTACGCCTCGAATAAGTATGTCTCCATTACCATACTTTTCAAACCAGAACGCAGTAGCTCTTAGCACTGCTGTTATTAGGCAGCAATAGATGTGGCGGTGGTGCCCCCGGAATCAAACCACAAAAGGTTCTATCACCTTCAGACCTCACCTCCTTAGGTTCAGGTGGACAATATGCTCGTTATCTATTTCTTTAATATTTAAAACGTCCTGAAATTTGGTTTAATAATTTACTAATTGCCATACAGAACAATGAGCTCATAAAATACGTTAATCCATTGAAACATTAAGCTTAAACTCGATCTATCAAGCATTTGTGACGAGTCGTTCAAGTTGATGATAAATGATCTAGCCGGGGAGTTATTTTAATTGCTTTTCGGAGACGATGAAAACTTCGCATGAAAATTGGAATTCGCCGCAGTGACATGTTGATGGATTGGCACCCACTCTGTTGATTGGCGGTCGCGTGTATTCCTTTTGTTTTTCCCTTTGCCAGTCGGATCTGGCTCTACCGGGGCGTGCCTTTTCAATCACATTGTTTTGTGGTTGACCTTTTGCATGCTTTTCAATTTTTTAACTTAGCTACTGAATATTTTAACGCCAGTATCGCGAATGCAGTTAAGTTTCAAAGTAATAATTCTACGTGTTTTTTATCTAACTAAAATAGCAAAGGAGTATGCGATTTATGCTTGTAAGTTGTCAATGCGGTTCATTTTTTATAATCCAAAGATAAGATTGAGTTCATTCAGCAGTCATTACCCCTTAAAGAATAAGATTTCGTTCGTCTTTAGAGGTACCAACGCCACCTATTTCTGCCCAATAACAGCAGTGTTAAGCGCTACTGTGTTATGATCTGAAGGGACATACATACGTACGTACGTTACAACTGAATCCTCAGGGGTTGCATGGCATTTGTGACCGACCTCAGACAGGACTCCTAATCTTATCTGGGGTTGATTACAAGTGTCCAAGGGCGGCAGTGGCTACTAACGGGCTAACGTATAGGGTGGTCTGCATGCTCGATTGCTACTTCCATATTATAGAAAAAATGTATCTGCCTTACCACACCCTTCAAACCAGAAGTCCTGTTATGTTTATGCCTTAGAGCTCAATAAGCGCCTCATACTATTGTTGTATGGTGGAAAATTATTTGATTGGGCCACCAGATCAGATTTGAAAGTATGGTTAGAACCAATTGCATCTAACCAATCAACTAAATTCCATACTGAAAGTAGGTATACCAAAGCAGGTATACCAAAGTTCAATTCAAGGCTTGTCTATTTAAAAAAATAATCGACCGTTTGTCAGAACTCATATCAATATATATTTTACTTGCCATATCTTTACCTATTTACATAATTATACACAGACTTAAAAAATAAAAACAAAATTATAAATAAAACAAAATATCGGTGTGAAGCATGGTTCCCAAAACAATGGCGGCATTACCTTGCTGCACAGCAAGACTTATTCTTTCTGCAAAGCAGCCGCCAGCCCTTGAGTCGCCGGAAGCATGGACACATATAATATCTTTACCTGTATTTCCCCAAAAGGGGCATTGAGAATCACAAAAGGCTAATAAATGGATACGGAACTAAATCGCGGGCGAACGCTGCGGAATAATTTATTAACAGCGCCCTCGCTTATGTGTTATGTTAAACAAACGAGATAAAAAACGAAACGTAAGATTTTGTTGTACTTTGTACCTTAGTACAATGTATTATTACGTATTCCGACGAAAAAAAAAGATAGACTTGTTCTCTGTAGACTCAGATTCCAAAAAAAAATGGAATACCTATACCAGATTTTTCAAATTACTTTCAGTACGATTTCAATTGCTGTGTCGAAATTTAAAAAGCACCAGCTTAGCTTTAAAAACATATAAGTAAGTATTAATAAGGTATTAATATTTTAAATACACTGACAGGAACTACAGTCTTAATTTTGAAACGAAATAAATTTAATTCGTCTGTAATTCTAAATTAACTCACTAACTATAAAATGGTACTTAGAAATCTTAAGCTTAAAGTTTCACCGCGTTGATACATAATATATTTTATGATTGTGGTAAAAGCATGGTCGTGTGAACCCAGTTAGCGCAATAATTACAGCCCTTGTGACGTAATCTGACTTTGATTGGCACACCCGTGGGTAGCCTAATTCGCATTTTTACACAGCTTAACAATGTTCAGGCCTTTACAAGCTATTTAAATTGCTTAAAGCTGTATCGTGGCAAAGGTCGACAATATATTTTTTTCATAATAGCTGTATAAGGAGCAGAGTATTTTTTTATATTTTTATTTATCATAGTGCTTCAATGTTAGCAACGTTAACAATCTATAATATGTATAGAATATTCAGGAATATAGAATATTCATAACAATAAGGTATCTATAGAATATTCAGGAGTTTCGGAGCTTCGGAGTTAAAATCTGTGAGTCCTTTGTGGTTCGACTCCGGCGGCACCACTGACACAGATATACATACTTTATAACAGCAGTTTTTAACACTGCTGTGTTCTGGTCTGAAGGGTATGCTAAGGGAGACTTATTCCAGGCATTCCAACTTAGTCCTCAGAGGTTGCAACACATATGGCCGACCTCAGGTAGGACTGTGATCCTATCGGGGGTTGACTGGTGTCCATGAGCGGCAGTGGGCATTTACTATCAGGTGGGCTGCATGCTCACTCGCTACTTCCAAAAGTAAAGCAAACTATCTACTGATTACGAACATCCACATAGTCACTGCCAAATTTGGACATGATAAAAAAGAATTAAATTTCAATATTGTATATTCAATTATACGTACCGCAATCTGAAACAAAGATAAAAAGATGCAACCTACGATTACTAATTAAGATGTCTATTCACACTAAACTTAAAGATCTAAGTTAAAATTTTCACAGAAACTCGGCCCTACAAAAAAATATTACGAATTTTTGTCGACTAGACATATGTATATTATACGTCGCTACAGGGCAACTCAATATTTGGAACCGGACTGTATCCTTGAAAAACAAAAATCGTAGTCAAATTAATCTCTACGAAATATGTCAGTAAAACGTTCCAACAAATGTAATATGTTACACAAAATATTTGCGCAGTTTCGTATTCGAAAATTCGCAGATGCCTCTGAATTCGAGTGAAACATAGCTGAAAACAACATCGCCTTTTTACACGAACTGTACGTTTAAAAACAAAATAGATAAAACTAAAGCATTCACAGTTCCGAAATTTCCAATATTGGAAACAATATATCCAGGCAGACATTGTATTCTTGCAGCCCTATTTATGACGATATACATTATATTTTCGTCAACCCATTATTGTCCCACTGCTGGGCACGGGCCTCCGCTCAGAGTGAAAGGGCTTTTAGGCCATAGTTCACCGCGCTAGCCAAGTGCGATTTGGCTTCGCACACCTTTGAGAATTTTTTTTTCAGAGAACTCTCAGGTGGGCAGGTTTTCTCACGATGTTATCCTTCACCGTTAAAGCAAGATAATTAAATTCTAATATGCACATAACTTCGAAAAGTCAGAGGTGCGTGCTTGAGATTTGACCCTCGGACCCCCGATTGAGAGGCCGAGTTTCAACCATTAGGCTATCACTGCTTCTATATATTATATCATAATATTTTAATCATCATTGTCAACCTCCTCATTGTCTCAGAGGCAATGGGAACGGGTTTATTTTTGGCGAACATAATATATGTATCTACAGTGGATACTTATTTGGGTACCGTGTGGTGTCAATCACGAACAGCACCATGCCTATTTTCCTGTAGATGTCGTAAGCGACTAAGGGTCAAAATTACGAAGGGCTATCAACACGCATGCCAGGCACAATGACGATTAACAAAATCCCCCATTAGTAAGTGGACCTCAAATATCTAGGTCAATATCTCTAGATTACAATAATTGCTTTTTACTACAGTTGATACTACAGTAAAGCGAAGTAAACTTGATAAAAATAAATAGCAGAAGTAATATTGAAAGTAAAAAATGTATTTTCGTTTTAAATACACAATACTTTTTTTACAGTTTGTTAGTACAACAACGCAGTGAAAATATTTTTATATTTCAATTTTGCTATCAGAAATAGTTGAATTAAATTTCCTTTGTCGGAAACTACACAAATCCGCTTAATGGACATCAAACAAATTATTCGTTCACATACATATACATACATATTCAGTGTACATTTGCGAGCTAAAAGCTTTCAGTGCAATATTTCTGGTCACCGCCTACGCGAACACGTGTATTTTACATATGCCCTTTACTAGGCATGATAGGTCTATTAATAAACCATTTGTATTCGTCGTGTTTTATTAATATCGAATTAATTAACTACTATGTTTTACGAAAGTGTGATTTAATAATCTTTTGTGTAATAGTACTTTAATGTCGCAGCCAGTAAAAAGAAATCTTTTGTTTTACGATTGTTTTATATTTATCTATTCCCACGAGGAGATTCGACATATTTGCTTGTGTGTGTAATAAGACTTCATTTGCTTTTGAGAATAAAGAATGTAAAGGATATGTTGATGTTTTTCTTCACTGGTAAAGCAAATGATTTCGAACTTTTGTTTTTTGAGTTCGAGAATCTGAGTTTTGTATTGATCGAGCCCTGTAAATCGACTGGGTTGCGACAGATAAAGATTTATTAACTCTACAAACGCGTATAACTGTTACTTTACGTTCTAAATTCGGGCCAACCAACGTTAAATTTCAAACTAAGCCAAGTAGTATAATTAACTATCATAAATTACCATTTTCATCCCTCTCCATTGTAATCATTAAACAAGAGTAAAGCCATTCCCGACATACATTGTATGTCACACGGCATGTCACTCGCAGACCTCCGCGATCCAACTCCCATACCTGTTGCGACTACAATGGGAACACTTCACACCTATTACGTACTCCGCTTCCATTCATACTAACGCCATACACAAAGACGTCAATAACTTTAGCGGCTTTCAAAAATCGAACGATCTTCATTTCTTTTTTCGTATTTGATGTATTAGCCACGAATTAGTCGGCTCTATCTTTTGTGTTCAGTCTCTTCCGTTAGTATGCTGGGTGACAGAAGATACGCCCATTTCGTGTGTGGCAAACTTGGGTGGCTCTCCGTAAAAGTGACTGGTATATTGAAGATTTTATGTACACTAAAGTAGGAGCGATTCGATGTAATATATACCTTATACAAGTACCTATAAGTACTTACTTTTATTTATATAGAAAATTTTCTTTTGAAGCAGTTTTTTACGTAATTCTACAATCAAACATTTATAAAATAGTCAACGCAATGCACAAAGTTTTGTAACTAACTCAATCCCATTTTTTTTTAAGTAAATAGCTATGTTTATAAAAGATATATTTGATCAATCAAATTTATCTTTTACCATTACGTAGTAACTAAATAAATTTTATCTTTTCAATAAGAATGATCAAAACACTTCTTAATAACACTAAAGTTACTGTAATTTTAAATGTATAAACGTTATCGCCTTTGCAATTTATAGTTCGTCATAATTAAATACCTAGTTAGCTAAAATCAAGCTTCATTAAAATGTGAAGTTCAACAAGTTCTAATTAATTCATAATAAGGCAACATCTATAGCTGCGATATTTTAATGAAGGTTAAGAGTGTGTTGCGTTTGATTTTTTTTAAGAAATCTTTATTATACTTTATATTAATTACATTAAATTTCTAATATCATAGACATAGTGAAACTTCTAAACCAAGTAACATTGTTTATACCTAAAACTTTGTTTAGGAAATAATAGGAACAGAAAATAGTTATGTCCTTGGTTTTTGACACAACAATATATTCCAAAACGATCAATAACAGTCGCAAATCTGTCATCAGGTAGCAGAATGAGCAACCACCCACCGGTAGCATCATAGCGGTTGGCGACAATAAACGTCACTAAAAAGTACTTTTTAGAAACAATGAGATAAAGTCGGTACGAAATGTCGGAGCTCTGAATAGTTGTTTGTGGTTTAGATTCAACAGCGGCGTCGTGGGGGTCGCTCGGCTACTGAACAGTAGGAATTCTTTGTTCTTGCATCGACATGAGGTCCCAAACTGCGGTTACCCATACATTAACGAACTTGCAACAAATTAAGACATTGAAACACACCGTGACTTATTAAGTTGTTCGTGCTCGTTTCCAGAAAGAATCCTTGGTGCAACAAATAACTAAGTCAATAACGTTCGCAGAAATATAAAGGATGTTCATTGTTTCACAATAAATTGCGGTTCCCCGAATGATACCATTTTCAGAGGAGTATAAATAAACGCTTTTGTATCAAAGGACAAGGTTCATTTTCGTAACGTTCATTTCGAATGTTAACTATTTTATTTGGTGTATTTCAGTGGCGTGTTAATAAAACATGAGAAGCTTTGTAAAGCTCGACTGAAAGCTTTTCTTATCTAGAATGATACTGACGTTAAGTTTTATACTGAAACTTAAACTGTCAAATATCACAAGTAACTATAATTTTAACTTTCGAGTAAGATTTTAAGCCCCACTTCAGTCATTAATTAGCTGAAACAGCTTCGTGTTATATTTTCAAACCTATTGTATGTGTATTAAAGAAAATTATCTTGAGAGTAATAAAAATTATAAAGCGTTATATCTCTTAGTAAAACAATACTTAATTATAAACTACTGATTGTACATGAAGAATACTGCCTACATATTTAAATTTTAACTAGGTTATGAAATATAAAGTGTCATTTTTACTACATTAATTCACTGTGTACGAACCACCTATGAATTATATCATCTATCAAGTAAATAAAAGGCCTTTTCCTGCCACGCGGGTTTGAATCCTATCGTTGACGACTGCATCAAATTCAGTAATTCCTGCGTGGCGTGCTGCGTGAGGACACGTTTGCGGTTGTAACAAGAAAAAGGGCCTTAAGCCTGTGTGCCATAATAGAGTATTTAATAAACTCGAAATAAGAGCGAATAGCTTGAAAATCGATACACGTCTTGAATTTAGCGTAGACTATTTCAGCCCACGCTAAAATGTAAAAGAAAAGTATTCGCGATCTTACTTCAAATATTTACACAATGTGATTGAAACTAAACAATGTCCGTTGATTCATCTTTCGTGAAAGGTTATAAAGTCAACAGGAAAACTGTGGGTGTTTTTAGAACCCACTTCTACAATAACTTCTACTACTATGTAATTGGAAAAGCAATGGAGCTTCGAGTGTATCATTTATTATATTAATTATTTATTGGTCATTGCAGAGGAAGTATTTATAACTAACCACACGCCATCTATTATCCCTTTGGGTTCCTAGATGCCTTCTTTATTGGGGATTATGTCAATAATCACCGCGCCTAATGTCAGTGTCATACGTGTTGGTGACCGCAGCGGTTAGTGGCATCCATGTGGCATCCACTTACCACTGCGACCAAAAGGCAGAATAGTAATATACGTAATAGTACATAGGCAAATATCATACTGGAACGTGAAATCGAATACCTGCCAATCCGTAATCCGCCCACAATACATGTTGCAAACGTAAACGGCATTGTTTATTGAATATTGTATGAAACAAAGACAGCTATACAAAGGAAAATAAAGGCGATAATACATTTATTCAGTAATACACATGCAGAACAACACTAAGTAAATAGGTAATTTTATTAAGCGAAAAGAATAAAGCAAAAATGATTTTTTTAACTGTAGTTATAATTATTTTAAGTACTT
>DWNY01003379.1:0-10016 GCA_018250635.1 Telegonus apastus
TCTTAAATAAAATACGATTATATACGTGAATAACTATCAAATTTATGCAAAATCCATTGGAAGTTTTACGCTTGAGTTAGTACGAAAATATCTACAATACATGAATAAAATAGATTATCAGACATAAAAGTGCTCGAACCTTGTAACAAATCCCGATAACATTTAAAAAATCCATTGTGAACGTATTCTAAGGTGGAATCTCTTTTATCGAATTACTGACATAGAGCCAAACATTTCAATAAAGTTCTATAAAAACTTGAACTTATACAAAAGATTAGGTAAGAATAACATTGCCTTGTGTTATTATATGCCGCCTCCATTATTGGCAAAGGATAGTAAAGTAATTTTAAGCTTTAAAGTAATGGCATTAAATATTATTTTACTTAAATCTTTGGTTTGAATGGTCGGATAGAGCTAGGTGCGATATGCGAGCTGCAACAATGTTTGCTGTTTGTTAAAGTATGCGTGAACAAGAGATCCTTAGACGGCTACTGATTGGTATTCAATAGCAAATACGATGAATGGCTACTTGACAATACGTTACTTCGCTTAGATGTCCGTTCAAGTTCTCAAAGAAATTATGATATTGACATGTAATCATCATAAGACAGATAAATCTGAATAGATACACGTATTGCACTATTTCTGACTTATAGCAACAATGCAGTATATGTTGCACTGACCGCCATATCAAGGTAACTTAACATTAGTGTTTTCTCTATGATCATATGCTTCGAGATCCTTCTCTTTCCAACATGAGTTTGTATCTACGGTTCACAAGAACGTAATCTATAGACAACTTTACGCTGTTTTATAGTTTCACACAAATTAAGTACATTACGAGATTATATACGTATTTTTTATATAAGAAAATTTCTCTTTTCTTTAAGTTTCGTCTAGTAAGAGCTAAGTAGTAATATCGTATGAGAGTGTTACAAAGACCAACCGACAACGCCGGTGGTCCATTGCATGCTTGCCTTTAATGTCTGCCACCATTCTTATCCATTTAAAGCCTCTCTTTGTAAAACTGAGGACTCAATGAAACTTATTCACATTCATTGTTATCTAAATTTCAATCGAGTGCATTCTAGCGGACGATTGCACTCGAGTCGGGCAGACATTGCGACGTCTTACATTTCTTTGATAGTAAACACAAATATTCCTTTTATGCTCATTTGAATTTTAAAACACAGTAGAATAGTATTTGCAAAGATGTCTAGTAAAATACAAAACCTACGTATTTTTGTCGCATTGCTTGAATTGTTATATTCTTGATCTAAAGACAATTGAATCATTATTTTTAAACAGAGACAGATTTTTACCTACATGATATCGGTCAAACTATTTAATTATTCAATAATGCAAAAAGGTATAAAAAATTACAGTGTGAAATCATGATCATCATAAAAAGCCAGGATTTCTTTCCTGATTCATTATCTAACGACAAGCTAAACCTAACAACGCTTATGAATACACTTACGATAAGTAGTCCGAGTTTATCTTGTAACAACGAGTGACTCGGTATACGGATCGGATAGATGCAGTTACTGACATTATTATATGGTATGTGGCATATGGATTAAACACCTAACCCTCGACCGTCTCTAAATAGTCTCGACCCAACGCATACGGAAATATTAACAGAAGGAAATATTGTAACGTGTATCAAAGGTCGCTTTAATAAGTGATGGAGAAGTGACGACAAAACGTTTGATTATTTTAGGTAATATGTAGTGACATTGCAATGGAGGGCAGAAACAAAGGGCGGCGGGGCTGCCGCGCACGCGCCACTTGAAGCTCGTTAGAGTCGTTAGCGACGCACTCGGTATAAAGCGACGACAATGCGTGCCGTACGTTGCCATCATGCTAATTGCACCCGAACTATTGTTTTAAGTAACCCCGTACTCGTCATGCCACGGGGTGCATACGCAGATTTGACATTTGTTTTCAACGTCGTAGCGGTCGTCCTCAAACATTCAAAATAAACGAATTTTACCCTTTTAGAAATCTAGGTTACAGGCATATAATAGAGTTTTATAATGGTCACATAGGTGAACCTATAGTGGACTAATTAAGAATATAGCGTAAATATCTCATAAATAATAATGCATTAACTGTAACCTACATATCTACATCGGTGGTCTAAGGATCACAGATGGAAGAAGTAAATTATAACAATTTAATAATGTAACTACTATAATAAGAACCATAATTAGGAATCGAAAATGTGAACAAATCAATGTCATTGGTAAAATATCATTGGGGAGGACTGGCTAAAATGTGAAAGATGTCCTATCACAGGATATCAAGCACAAATTAGAAAAGAGTTAGAGACATTTTATGTCTCTCACCAGTTACCACCATCACTGCTACTGAGGGCGATAAAAAATGCCGGTGCCGAATTTCTTAAAATACCCAGGAACAAATCCGTGTCTTGCCCCGCTGATGAAGCAAGATGGTGTAAATGCCCTTTTTATTCTACTTTTTTAAATGTTACGGGTAAAAAAACGTACAATCAATAACAATTGAAATACTGATTTTACCAAAGGAGATAATTTGATTAATATATTTGATATTGTACTTAAATTGGTTGAATTATTTGTAATATCACTATTCAACGCTTAAGGTTTCCCAACATACCCCGCTCTCCCCTACTAGAGTACTAAATAATGGATTACCTTTTTTTTAGAAACATCTTTTTTTAAATCTAAAATTGAAGACAGTTTTACATACGCGAGATATTACTTTAGCTTTCGCTTTTCTAAGAAAAACGTATGAAAATAAAACGCCAGCGTAATGCTTCGAAAGAAAAACCTGTTGTTTGTATTATTGGAAAAATATTCTAAAATAAAAGGTTTAGTCGTCCAGTAATAATATTTTGAAAAAAGCATTGATTTGTTAACATTTTTTGCACCTAATTTGTCATTTTGAGAGTTGACTTATGCTATGTAATAGGATTATAATGTTAGGAATGAATGATACGTTGGAGGTGGAATACATTTGTTTATTTTTAATATCAATCGATATTTTATTTGACGTTCAAATACGAAAAATATTAGGTATAAGTACAGCAACTTGCTTATGTAAATTCACTTGCACTTATTCTTTGACAATCGTTGGCATTGTTCCTGAGTAATAAATGACAATACAATGGCGAGGTTATGAGCATGGTTTTACCGGGTGATTTGCTTGTTTAGTCATCATTTCATTAGTACGCAGGATAACAATCGAGTTAGCTGTTACGTACAGCGTGCGTAAATCCTTTGCCAAATCTGAATCATTATTATTTATTTTTTATTTATTCGCGTGTTGACACTCTGTAGACAATATCTGCTAGTTATAATTATATGATTATACGAACAAAGAACTTCTACACTTAACAAGACCACGGAGAGCTCGTCATCCCTAAACAGACAACACTACTGGTGTGGTTAAAATAAATCTATTATGGCTAAAAGGACATTTTTATGAAATATGGCCAAAAATATAGTGATTTACACAAACTTTACTTGTGCACAAACTGATAATAAATGATAAAGTGATATAGAGTGAGGGGTAAAATGTCTCGTCTATCTCTACTTTCCATAACTACTTATTCATATTATTCTTACTGTCTGGAACTGCCTTGAGGATGAAGTCTCCTTTTAGAGTAAAAAATATTTAGGCCATAATCCATCGCGCTGACTACATATAGTTTGACAAACTGTCTCGAGCACGTACTTTTGAGATCAATACTCCAGCTCGTTTTCGTCACTGTACCAACGATTGATGTTTAGTTTTTATTTTATTATTTACAGGGTTACAAACAAAAACCATATCTGCTTTCAATGTTGGGTTTGGTACACACAGTAGTTTATTTGACAAACAAAGATCTGACTCGTGACAATAGCAGCACTTAGTAGAAATTTGTGCTGTTTAGTTAAAAGGGCTTTAAAATAAATTGACCGGCAATTTAACCGTTCATGTTCCTGTCAAAAGAGACTGCATACAATCTGTAGGAATGACAATATGTAGGCAATTAAGAAGGAGCAGACGCATTTAACAGCTAATGTGTCTATTAACAAATGTATTTGCCGTGTTCGGGCCCGGTCGTAAATTCCGTGAACAACTGGAACAGTTGGTTCGCTTCGTCGAATCGATATATCATTCAGTTTTAAATACTGTCTGACTGTTGTAACAAGATACTCTTACTCGTACAAAAAATATAACTATCAATAAACACATATTTCCAATGTTACGTAGCAAACAACTACTGTAATCTCTTTAGTTAAGTTTCGTAACAAATTACTGTTGTTGCTACTTTTCTAGAAGTAAATCATGGAAAGCTTTCGTGTTTGTTTTTTAAATTTTATATTTCGGTGTTCTCCTGCAATATTGCAATAGGTAAAATATATTTTCACTCAAAATAATTCGAGGAATCTAAATATTTATATATATACTAGCTGGTCCCTGCGATATCTCCCGCGTTAACGTAGTAATAAAAAAGGCAAACACATTTAAACATAAGTAATACACGGCTTTAATAGGTATGATAGCTGACTTTAATGCACTTAATACCAACACCAGCTAATACCAGCATCTAATACCACATTAACGACCGCGGTGGTGCCCGCATGCGCGTGGGGCGCACGCTACTGCTTTTAAATTAAAGTAGCCTAAGTTACGCTTTAGACCTTCACATATCTTTCAGTGAAAGTTCCGTCAAAATCGGTCCAGCCGTTTAGAAGATTACTTCAGCCAAACAGACAGACAAAACAAAATGTATTTTTGTTATAGGTACCGTGTATACTTTCATATGCATTTAGTAAAAAGTTATTATTTTGATATTACAAACAGACACTTCAATTTTAATTATTTGTATAGAAGTAAACCAAAAAACAATGGTGGCCAAAACGCATAATGGTTGCCAACGAAGCGGTTTCTTCTAAGATTAAAGATAATAATTACGGCGTAGGATAAGATATTACACTAATCAATAAATACATCAGTTAACTGATTGTTAAAAACAAAGTGTTAACTTGAGAACTTCATACATTAATTAATAGGAACCTTTGCAACTGCAACTTTATAACAACAATTGCAACTTTATAAGTGTACCTATCACAAAATATCCCTTTAATCGCGAATAATAAATAGGTAATACACCTTTTTCATAGGAATGAAGTAGCAAACTAGATTCATTTCACCTGATGGTAAGTATTCACTGGGCACACATATATGTCTATAATCATGTATTGCTACTCCTGAGGCCTAGATGGAAACCTCATTAAAAGTAAGCCGGCAAATAAAAACAGCACGTCACAAATGTTATTTTGTAGCAATGTTTACTAGCCTCTATTATTTGTCACAAGGTGTTAACTGAAATATTTGTGATGAATGAAATGTAAAATAGAAATTAGTCGAAGTTTTCCGTGCTCTCACATCTCATCTGTCTCGGAAAGCGATTTATAGGGATCAGGATTACGAGAGCGACATAAGATTGCCACCCGCGCGCCGGCACGCGCGCCCTTTCCTGCTCTAATAACTTAACCCCCTTTTGTTTTTATATACAAAGCTCTCAATTTATTTATGAGATCTACCTACTGATTATGAACGGGCACGCGTTCCGGCCTAATAGCATTCAATGTTTTGTATTCCCGTCAAAGAGAATCTCTTAGCTGTTTATTTATTCTGTCTTTATAGCTCGAAGTTATTGAATGTTCTGTGAAGTTCTGTTAATTGATGATATTAATATACGATTGCTTATAATAATATTATCAGAAATACAAAGTATTTAATTTTTAGACGTCGTCGCGATGTCAGACTAAAGAAATATTAGAAATAACAAAAATTCATAAACCAACAAAAATCAAACGTTTCTTATATTACGGTTATGAGTCACTGCTGTTTGATATTGAAAATCACCAAGTTATATACTTTGGTCCACCAGAACCTAGGTATGCAAATAAGTTATAACTGACAGGTGGTAGAGCTCTTTATGGATAAAGTCTAGTTGTATCACCGCCTCTCCTATTTGTGCCTATAAACAAAGATATTAAGTACTGTTTTCTAGTTTCAAAGGTGTGGTAATAGAGACAATATTCGAAAGGAATTATTTATTATTCGAGGTGTTCCAACTTAGTCTTCAGACCGACCTCAGGTAATATCCTGATTTTATATGGGATTATGTGGACCATTAGGCTTGGAAAGATTTAAATATTTGGATTTTACTTACTGATGGTACATATACCGGTAAATAGTTGCAGGGTAATAGCCCCTAGAAGTCAACTTTTAAATAAAGGTTTACCCTTAAACCACAGTAAAATAAGTAAACGGAGAGTTTTGCCATTGTCACCATGTCTAGGACAAAATAAACATCTGCTATTTAATGCCCATATTAGTTGTCAGCAAAGTCAAAGGTTAGTGACGTACGTATGTATACACATACACATATTTAGAAATTCAGTTGATATGTGATATGTATCAGAGTTGTAAGTGTTGTAAAGTAAATAATCTATCAATTATATAACAGGTGCATTATATATACTTCATTATACCAATATACCACTTTTTATTAAAAAAAAAATGTAACTACCAAAAAGTAATATTATTCCACTAAAATATTTTAAAGTGGATATTTGCGCTGGTGGAATTTATAATTTAATTTTTCGACCCCTATTGTAATGAGAAGCTCCATACTGAGATTTGAAGAGGTCCGCATTGAATTGTCCAAAATATGCCTTTCATGTCGTGTGTATGAGTGTCACGTTGCTCGTCATTTAAATATGCAATACAAAACAGTGTGACACATCGTGACGAGTATTGTCATTATAAAATATCTGTTTGAAGCCCTAAATAATTAAACATTTAAAATGTTTAAACAATTTTAATACTTTTTAAGACCATGAATAGATTTTATTTTAAATGTGGACTTATGTGTCGTTTAGGTATATAATAAGTGGGTATTCTTTATTATATTCTGTTATATTTGCCTACCTATGTGCTTATAATATAAAACTCATGAGGTTGCTTATTTTATAAATCATAATATCTCATCTCTACTTGGTGGTATTTCATTCAGATTTGAAAAAAAAAAATATTTTGATGGGTCATTTATTGAGAAAGATTTAAAGATACGGTTAGGTACTGATGCGTGTGACACAGCGAGACGCAACTAGTTAAAAATACGTAATTAGTACAATACATATATGTATGTTTCGTATCAATAACTCTAAAATAGAGTACCTCCTATTACCGTTATGTAATGTGAAGTTTGATATTATGAAGCTAAATCTAACCTTGATTTATTGTCCTCTATGAGAAAGTAGGTATTATTAATTGTTCTATTAGACAAAAAGTAAAAATAATAAAGTAATAACTTTCCAGTAGTATTAAGTAAACAATACAGAACATGGTCTTTTAGTGCGCGCTTATTTTATTGATTCCGCAAAATGTTAAACTCGTAATACCTACTTATGTGAATGATTAAATAATGTTTTTATTATCATTAATCTCATACTAGCGACCTGTGCTGTGCTCTGTCGTGAGTCCTATAGCTATACGTGTCGTGATACCTATAGATACTTTGGACATAATGTACAGTTTTTATTGCATTATAGAGATGTTTATTAGCCCTGGATTGAACCCAAAATCTTGGGTGTACTGGATTAGTGATGTGTCACTCGGGAGTAATTTATTACATGTTTGTCTTATTAGTAAGGTACGTACTAACAAAGATTAATAATTAATTAAGAATTTTACGTTCCCCTTTCTTTGTTTGTGGATACCTGTGGAGGTACCTATATATTTTTACTACTCAAAATTTATCGTATAAAAAGCTTGTAATAGGTACATTCGAATGTTGCTTTAGAAGTTTTTTTTTATTGTTTGAAAGTAGCAAACGAGCATGCCGTCTACCTGATAGTCAGTGGCCACTGCCATCCATGGACATCTGTAATCAACCCCAGATAAGATCAAAATCCTACCTAAGGTTGACCGTAGATAAGTTGCTACCCGCCAGGGCTAAGTATGTCTCCCTTGCCACACAAACTTTCAAACCAGAACCCAGCAGCGCTTAACACTGCTGTTACAAGACAAAACTAAGTGTTGTAGTGGTGCCGCTAAAGTCGAACCGCAAAGCGTTCTGCCACCTTCAAGTAGGTAATATAAATCGGAGAAATTCGGCCTCAAAGAGCTCTATATCTTTTTACTTTATCTACTTTTTCGATTCTCCAATATGAGGGCTCCGTAGCCATGTAAAATTGTGGTTTGTTGAATTATTATGCTCTTACAGTCATCATTTTACTCCGTAATTTCGCGGTTAGCAGCATGCGGACGTTTTCTACTCAGCGAGAGAGGCTGTAAATCAAAAAACTCATTATTGCTACAACATTATAAATCTAAGCTGCAACCGCAAGTGTTGCAAAGCGTGTTCCGTCAGAAAGATCGAAATAAAAAACTAAACCATTCGTAATCCTGAAAATATTCACACCTATCCATCTACCTATGTATATTATTATCATAGATTTGCGGTATTACAAATAAGAATAATAATTATTTGTAAAGAAAATAGATTTATTTCAGTATGACAATATACATAACTATGTAACAATTCTATAAATAGACAAGTAACTACTTGTCTATTTATAGAAACTAGAACCTTCCTGTCATAAAATAGTTGTTCCTGTTGCTATTAATATTTTCTAGAAAAGACGATCAGGTACTTATATGTGTTTTAAATATTGTTATTAACTACGTATAATCTATCTTTACTACCTTCGATAAAAAAGTTTATTTTGATGTTTGTGGTTTTTGAACTTTATTAAAAGTTGATACATGAGTAGGTAAGTATCTTCCTATATGCAATTAAACTTTTGGTTGACAAATGCAATCTTAAGAGGTAAATAATATTGATTACATTACAAGTGTGTAATCGAATGAAGCCAGGTCTTATTTATTTGTGTATCGATCATCGCAATGGATTAAGATATAAAAATAAATAAACAGACATTGGTAATCCGACGCCCGACGCGAAGCCGACGACGGTTAACGGTAGAATTCATCGAACAAGAATAAAACGGAGATTAATTAATGAATCCAATGGTAACATAAGAAGAAAATTTGTAAATGACTATTAGTAAGTAATAAAGTGGTAATGCCTTTGTAGGGTTATGTAAAATAAAGACATTTCATTTCATAAAAAAGGACACAAGCCCCACCAACCTATTATGTAAAAATATGTTGTATATTCATTAAGATATGTCTCATCATTATGTCGCCAATGAAAGATCCATTGTAAAAGATATTATCTAGAGTGGAGAGGAGTATAGACATCAGTGGAGGGATAGGATAATAAATTGGAATAGTTGTTTGAAGTAGGTATAGAGGAAAATTCGGATTAAATAGAACACACTTACCAGGGCACCAAATTATTTTTTTCCATTAAACTTGATACTTCACATTTTATGTCATGAAACTGAGAACATGTAGAGAAGTAAAGAACGGGTAGGTATTTAATATGGTTTATAAACTTAGCCTTAGAAATTTTTACAATTGTTAAAACTTTGTAGCTCAACTAGGATGCCATCAACGTCACTCGCATTTCTTTGTCATGTAACGGTAGAGCTTACATACCTTTTCTTAATTTGAAACTACTTGCTATTTGTACTTGCGACACGATAGTCACAGGACGATAAGAAAACATATTTGACCAACGCGTTCCAACTTAGTCCTAAGAGATAGAAACACATCTGTGTTTCACATCAAGTAGGACTGTAATCTTATCTGGGGTTGATTAAAGATGTCCACTGGCGGCAGTGGCCATCTTCTCATCAACCTACCATCAGGTAGACTACGTGCTTGTTGTTATTTCATGATTGCCGATAAGAATATATAAATGAATGAATTGCACTACCATACAATACCACTACATTAAATTATCTATGTATTAATTAAAAAACATTGAATAGAGAATTTGCAATATATATTTAAAGCTTCAAAATCTTAGCCAACTATTGTTTATGGTTATTAGGCTTATT
>DWNY01003380.1:0-10016 GCA_018250635.1 Telegonus apastus
TAATGATTTACGAGTAATTATACAAAAGTACCTACATCTTCTGATTTCCTAACTTGACACATTACTATCCATAAAAAAGTATTAGTAGTAAGCACATAAATAATTACAACCGATTCAGAATACTTTCTCAGACAAAGTATAACTGCAGTATGATAATTTCCATACATATGCTAATAGATCATTCAATATTTATGGTATAAAATTAAACAAATACATCCAAATGAATTACATTCGATCGGGACGGGACTGAAAACCAGATCACCATAAACTAGTGCATATTTATGTTGAATTAATCATAAACGGGTTTTCTATTGTGTTTCACAAAATAATCGTTACCGAAGCCATCACCAACCAGTTTCCCTTTAAAGTCAACTAAATAAGCAATCGGAAGTCCAGAGCAGGTGTGTTCACTCTTTCCCAGGATATTGTTAGTCAAAGCCATTAAAAATTAAACCGTTAGCATATATGTATATTCTCATTACCATAGTAGTGTACCCCATATTCCTAAGTGTGTACTGAGTAGTTTAATAAGTATAAAAAGAAAACAGATTACTACAAAACGAAAATTTACATAAAGTAGCCAGAATAAATTCATTTTAGGATGCTACCTGATAATATAATACATACCTAAAAGGAGGTTAAAGAATGTAAACCTAATAACGATACTGTTTTATTGTATAACAAAGCACATACCTACTTTACATCAATCTTAAATAACGGTTATTATTATCTACATACCTATTTAAACAAAGGCGTCTGTGAGTCATGAATTAATCAGATTAAATGACACTAATATAATATTAATAATAAAGTATGGATCAACCAAGTTTCATAAGCATCACAAATTACCTTCGAGACAGGAAGTAACTGTCTCATTTAGACGCTCATTTAGCGTTATCATAATATTATGAGGCTGAGAATGGGCGACTCGGGTTTTATGAATGTCGTAATTCATAGATAGTGCTCTACGAGGATGAATCGTAGAGACTGCAGAGATCACAGTGACGCGCGCACGTGCGTCCGCGCCGCACACATGACGATCTACAATTTATTTTCTTAAAGGCAGGTATGTATTGTGATTTACGAGTATAGGGTCCTAACCAAAATTAACAAACATATCATACTTCTCCTTGGGCTGTATATGTATACAAATAAAAAAGTTGAAGTATCTGTTTGTAAAGTCAAAATAACAACTTTTTATTAAATGCATTTGAAAGTATGCACTGTACTTATAACAAAAATACAATTGTATATATTTTTGTCGGTCAGTCTGCCAGTGTGTCAGTCCGTCCGTTTGTCTGTATTTCTGTTTGGCTGAGGTAATGCTCTAAACGGCTGCACTAATTTTGACAGAACTTTTACTGGAAGATGAAGGCCTGAAGCGAGAAGGTTTAAGTCGTAACTTAGGCTACTTTAAGTCTTAAATATAGCATTATCATGCATTTCACGCGCATTCAGCCGCCGTCGAGGGCGTTAATGTCTGTTGCTATTAGGCAAATATTAATGTTATGCCTTTTTACTTCTTTAACGCGGGTGAAGCCGCAGACATCAGCAAATTAAAAAAATATAACAATACAGTCCGTCCAATTATAAATCGTCAATCATACCAGCACTCGAATCCTCTGAATATATGTACGCATTAGAGTCAAACAAAGTCAATTAGTTTGATATGTAGAAACAAATACGTAACGATTACTAAAAGGTAATATGATGACAAATAGTATCATCCACGGTTATTCATAAGTCATGATTATCTACAGTAGCTTAAAAAAGGTATTTGATTGCATTTTTCAACATATTCAAAATTGTCACACATAAAATATAATAAAAATATCTGCATATAAAATTTTTACGATGAATTGAGAACCTCACACTTCTTTAAGTCGGTTAAAATCTTAATTAGCTACAAAACATTATATTATGCTGATGTTGAAAATTATAATGATATATCTTTCAGTTTCTTAAAAAAATTGAGCTACATATTTTTCAAATACGATTAATATGAAATTTGGCCAGCATTAGGTTATTTAACCTACGTAAATTAAGATATAATATATTAGTTAGCTCGTCTAATTTAATGACTATAAAACGTCTATAAAACCATTAAAAAATCATAAAATCATTTATTACCATTAGACTTTTTAATATGGGCCGATCAACCTACACATGACATTTTAATGTTATTTTCTATTTTTTAATGATAATGGAATACCTAGTTAAAATTATATTGACCGGAGACTGCATTTTTACAACATTTATTTAATTATCTTCTTCAATGCACAAAAACTGAAGTGTATGATTGTATTGCAACATAATTACAAGGATTTTGAATTATATTTTTACGCAATAATTTACCATGTTTTTAACTTTGCGAAAAATCCACACCATCACCACATAACTTTTTCCAACAGCTATGTTAAACGCTGCCTTCATCAAATTATTAGGATACGATAAGATACAGACTTTAAGGAGGCACGTGCATTCTAAGTCTTTAGAAATAGCGACGCATCTCTCGTCTACTTTAAGACTGAAAGAGGACCTTAGGACTGAAATACTAGTCTTATATGAGGTTAAATAGATTTGTACACGGGCTGCAGCGGCTACTTGCCATAGGGTCGTATCAAAGGTAGAACTAATATAGTACAAACGGGCCGAAATCATCGTTCCTTTCTGGCGTGAAACAGTTCAGAGTTAGGTACGGTGGAAGAGTGTCAATATCGGCTGATGTGAGATGACCATTATGCCACAGAAGTAGGAACGGTTCTGTGATAGGTTTCCTGTAGCTCCCCTGTTCTACACGGATTTTGTACCAATAATCATGCGTACCAGTCACCACTCACCATACAAAGGATTACTAACCTCGAAGACACTAACTCGTATGCTAATTCAATATGAAAATGTAGACAGCATGCTCTTTTGCTGCTTCTATATTATAAAAAGGCGGAAGGAACTGCATGTAAGCAATAACAATCAGAAGATTCGGTAATAGTCACTAAAGAGTGATCGACCTCTACGCTTATTTATATTTCGAAATATTTGAATGGTCGACCTGAATAACTAATTGCCTTTCGCGCCCCGCGTTATCTAATCGCTTAGGTACTGAAAGGAACCGATTTAAGACTAGCACACATGTGTTTGCACGAGCGCACGTGTTCATTCATCGATGTGCGTCTCAAAAGGGATCGACGGGAATAGGTGAGGCCTAAAGCCATTATGTAAATTATATTTAGGTTAAAGTATCCTTCAGAGTATTTTTGAAAAAAATATAAATAGGTACATTACATTTGAAAGTTTTTAATTAATAAATATAAGATTAAAGGTGTGTATTTATTTCCACTAAATAAGTTCCTTTCCTCACTTATTCGTATCCTACATAGCAACGTGAAACCTTTGCTCAACTATAATTGAAACTATAATTTTGGACATGATTGCGTTTATACCACTTGATGTTACCCTCAATCACGGACTTAAAAAAGAGGGAGAGAAAAGGTTCTCAATTCGTCGAAATCCTTTTAAGTAATAATTGAAATATAACTTACAAATCTAATGTAATTGTCAATTTTTTTTCTCTAAAGGTTACTTTAACTCAATGTAATCATAGTTTAAGAACATCCAATCGTTCACTTATCAACTGATTTTTATAACCGAAAATATGAACGAACGAAACACTTAACAAGAAACCTATCATTACGGTAAGGCGTTGTTTATTGGACATAAAGCGAAATGGCGTAACAAGAACGATCAACTTATCGAGGGGAGAAATCCGAAGTAAGCACCAACGCCAAGTAAACAGTGTCCCTCCGTATTGCTCCACACAACGACAATCTTTGTACACTCCCGATGTATGACTCTTTTGATAGTGATAGAGTAGGTCACCAATTCTAAATTTACTATCTATTTATTTTTTTGTGAAAATACTTTTAGTACCAAGTGGCTTAGGAGATATTAAAAGTTAAACACTTTTGATTAAAATTTGATTTATATAAAATTCTCATATATTAAATTTAGTTCCCCAAAATATTTCGTACATATTTATTTAGCAGAATAATTAGATGACAGTTCCTTAATAAATTAAATGGGTAATCATTTTCTCTACGAAACACAAATTACTAAAATGTAATTGAAGTATTTACTCTCCTATTTACTTAAAACTTGATAATTTTTGGGGTTAGGGGTCAAAAAACATTAGCGGTAATTTATTCGACGGAGGGAGAATCGTGATATTATACAAAACTTGTAATTGTTACGTTTTTGTCGGTCATCCCTATCAATATGGTACGTCGGAACAGTCGTTAATTTCATTAAGGGCTTATTAAGCGGGCACGCGACCGCCGACGACAGTTGCTCGACACGCGTCCCACTCGTCTGATATAATCGAAAAACTTATGGTCTGGAACATGACTCGTTACCATTATTGTAATGTTGGCATACAATAATTTTAAAACACGTACCCATCATGAGCAAATAGCTAACGTATGACTAAAAACTAACGTAAGTGTAAGTAATAATAAAAGTGATCCAAATGCCAAGTCTCACCAAATATCTTCAGTTTCCAGCAAACATCAATTTAAGGGGTAATAAAAATTATAATTGAATGACCTAAAATGGTGACATATATAAAAATCTAGTCTATCATGAAATAAAACATTGTGGATAATAATAGATTTCAGACAATATTCCAGTTGCATATGAAATAAGATGCAGTACTCGTAGTATCTACATGGGCGGCAATCACACGTATCAGGTAGACTAAAAGGCACGTTTATAACTTATTAGTAAGGAAATGTTTGTTTGTTAATTGTTAATTCTTACCTTTCTTTTGTTACCTACTAGAGACATCGCAATATTACTTACTATATGAATATTAACCTACTTCAACAATAGAGATAATATAATATAGAATAACAAGAACAATACAGATAAATGTAAAGTGTAATAACAGGAGTTTAATTAAGGGTGCATTTCATATTCGAGTCCAATTTGTTGATGAGCTGATGAGAATCCATTATCGTGTGGTCACGCCGCGTTGAACCTGGCGTCAGATGGTATTTCACCCCTCCGATTGTAATTTCCATGACGTCATCGTTATAACCAGAATAAGATAATGCATTTGTAGTTGTGTTTATTTCCACGCAGATATATTTTATTTCCAGGCAAACCCTTATGATAATGGTTGTTTAAATTTTAAAATATTAAAATAACGTTAAAAGAATGCAAGTCAATTATCCTTTTTGGAAATATAATAATACAGATTAACAGATGCCGACATTAGTATCGACAAGTTTGTTGTCGAACGTGCTGGAAGCATCATAAGTTAATTTTATATGGATGTTATCATGATTTAATCATGTCTATCGTAATTTAAATATGTCGATGACTTTTACCAGTGCACTACTGGGAAAAGTCCCTGATCGGTTGGTCCCGTATAAAAAATCTGCTAATTTGTATTTAGATGAGTCCACAAAAAAGTAGCTGTTTTAAACGAAATAAAAAAAAATAAGTGTAATTACAAAGTGTGTTTACACTTTGTTATTTTATCTACATAAAATGTTTTTGGAAATATAACAGGGTAGATATTATTACCCGCTAACAAAACAGTAATACAACAGTTTGAGCCTGTAATCTCAAACAATTAAATCTCAATGGCGTCAAGTACCCGTTACGGTCAAAGCAGAGTAGTCAAAGGGTGTTTGTCGTTGTGCAATGAGTAGGCGACGCTCGCCCCATATCCGCATACAAAGGGAATTTGGCGAGCGGATTTATTAATATTATTAATGGTGTTGGGAAGTTCCCACAGCTTCCAGAGGGGTGAGTTCGGATAACCTGCCGTGGCCGGTTGTTGATTTGTGTGTTATTGTTGGTGCGATGGTGCGATCGGTTTCGCTGTGCACTCCCACGACAGGGAACAGATGCCGGCGCCTGCACACTGCACAGCCACTGTCACTCACATAACATTATCTCACGAGTGACCCCATGCACCCGGTGGGAATTGATTCCGCAATGTTTGTTGGATAAAAGACTTCATTATTGTTCAATAAGCACAATAACTGTGTCTAGGGATCTGTTTAAATACGGATCACTAATAGAACAGTTGCACGTGTTGTTGTAGACGTTTCTTAACTCATTGAATAGTAAATCGATTCGGTAGCATCTGGACATCTGAATTCTCGGAGGATAAATATTTAATTTAAAAATTATTCTACGGATCTATTCCATAGATCTAGGCATGACTATATCTTTATAAAATTCTTATAAACTTCTCTTCCCGTACCTGAGTGCGGTCAAAAGCATTTCAGTCTACAAAATTGAAACATAGAGATATTTGGATTTTATTTACCTATATGTTTTATAATAATCCATACACCAAAGTATTATAAGATACCAAAAGGGCATTCAAATATTTGCATTATTTAGTAGCATTAGTCCTATAGCTCTTACTGTCAGTAAAATCAGACGGATAAAGGAATATTCTCTCAATCTTGAATGGCAAACAATTCAGTTAAATTACACACAGAAATTAGGTCATTTACAGTATTTATGGTCGTCATTTAAAACAATTAGTTCTAAAAAAATAATGATAGTGCGCGATCATCAAAGCAGACATTGGAGATTTATTTTTATAATAATTTTGTTACCAACGAGCATGCAGTTGTACATGCTGATCGCACATGATCAATACCACCCATGGACATTTGCAATCAACCCCAGATAAGACTACCCACCTACTTGGAAACCCATTTGGAGTCGTTCGCAGATTCCTTGCTACCACTGAAAACTACATTTTTTGTAATAAGTATGTAGCAGACGAGCTTCCACCCATGGACACTTGTGATCAACTCCAGGTGAGTTTCAGAATCCTGACTAAGGTCGGCCACAGATGCTACCCCTGAGGAATAAATCGGAATCACTGGGATAGATGTATGTCTCCTTTTCCGCACCCTTAAAACCATAACGCAACTGCACTGAACATTGTTGTTTTAAGGCAGAAAAAGGTGGAGTGGTGCCTCCGGAGTTGAACCAAAAAGGGTTCCAACACCTTCAAATCCACTTCCGCCTTCCTTACCACGACATTCATATCAAAAAACACAGAAGCGCTAAACACTGGTCTTGTTAAGTTGAATTAGGTTTTGCGGTGGTGCCGCTGGAGAACCATAAACGATTCTACCACCTTAAATAAACTACGTGGTAGAACCGTTCATAGTTCGGGATACACTACCTTATCTACATATGTGTGCCTCATAACAACAGTCTTAAGTGTTAAGTTGAGTAGTCACCTCATAGGAAGCAAGATAAAAACAAAAATATGCGGCGTTCTATCGTAGTCGTAGGGACTAGTTTAAGTCCTTAGGGGTATCCTTGAGGACCTCAGGTAAGACACCAATCCTATTTTTGGGTTAAATTCAGATGTGGCAAATTGATAAATATGTAAGTAGATTATCATTGCTGCTAATATAGCTTCGATTAGATAGCAGATTATCAATTCAATCATAGACAAATTCGGCCTCTTCATCTCATAAGTTTTGCGTAGTCAGACTCATAAAAGACGTTCAATAAGTTTGAAATAGAATCTTCAAATGTCCAATGCTCTTCATGTACCAACTGTTTATTTCATTACTTGAACCATACATGAACCTACTTATAAGCACTGTCTACATATCAGTATTGCATACAATACAATACAATACAATATATACAATAATCATCTCACTGAATCGTTTCAAAGTAAGACGACGAAATATCCTAAATGTCCCATTAATTATAAACCTACCTACTGCATGTTAACAGTGAAAGATCTCACCTTTGTTCTGTTGGTAATAAATTGTGATTCAAGAAACAGACACTTGACCCGTCAAAACAGCATATTATACAATTGTGTGTCAGATTAGCATTGATTTGCCTACCTTTCAGGGCTGCCGTTGTATAAAAAGACACGGATGTAGACAACGTAATCTCAATATGGCTACTACCCAATCATTAGTTCATAATCTAAAAAAACTCAAGGATATATACCCATCTTGCCATATATGTCAGCAGCTAAAGAATAGTTTTCTAAAGCAAAAAGGTAGGTACATCTGTAATCGTATCACAATGTACTAATTATACTATTTAAAAATCATGTGCACTCATCAAAATTAGCACGTCTGATCGAAAATAGGTAACCTGAAAGTTACGACTGATGAATTTCCTGTGTTTTTCCAGATAATTAATTACTTCTCGTTTCAATGGAGCTCCACATTTCCTATAAAGGTAAAGTAACACTGCGAAGATACAAGCCACAAAACTTATCTTCATTGCCAACTAAAGTTATTACTATTCGGGATTTAATTTATTACATGTTTACAAAATGTCGACAAATGACTGGAATATTTAAATGAATGTTAATTGCTAAATTTAAACTCAGTAGTGTTTCCTTTATTATGACTATTTTGAAACAAATTATCAAGTCATCTGAGGATAGTACACCAACTAAGGAATGTAAGGTATAAGTGAACTTATTGGTGAATAATATTTAAGGAAAATGTATTTCCATGCACCCCTCTGGCTAGCCAAGAAAATAGTAAAAGAACACAATCTAGATCAAACATAATGGATCAGATACTGATGAAAAATGCAAACGCCATGCGTACCGATGTGAGAAATTTTGTAATATGAACATCGTGCGCAATATTAACATAGTATTAGGGGGTATAGGTTTTGTGGTTCGAATCCGGCGGCAACACCGTCACAGCTATATCTGCCTTATAACAGCAGTGCTAAGTTAAGCGCTGCTGTGTTCTGGTGTGAAGAGTGTACCTAATAAGGAATACATACTTATTCGAGGCCGTCCAACTTAGCCCTCAGGGGTAGCAACGCATTTGTGGTAGATCTCAGGTAGGACTTTGATCTTGTCTGGGGCTGATTACGGATACCCATGGACGGCAGTGGCCACTTACCATCATGTGGGCTGCATGCTCCTTTGCGACGTCCGTAACATAAAAAAATATATACGTAAAGGAATTGGTAGTTTTAAGCCATTATTTGAATGATTTTGAACTAACATATATACGAAAATCATACCTTCTCTTGTAGCCTTTAAACTTAAGTATAGGGAAAGCCTGGGCTTTCTGGGCAGTCTGGACTGACAACCCTAGTCCCGATCTTCGTGCGGAGACGACATTGCATATGCGTCCCACACTCGCCGCACAGTCCGACGCCAGCAGATGCTCCATTAATATTTTATCACACATAATATTACACGGGTTGCTATACCGTCTACTTTTCATCCCATCTGTCTCCTGAAACATGGAAATTTGTCAGTTCTGAAAACATTTAGGGAAATATATGTGACTGCCGAACAAAGTCTACAATATTTTTCTAGACGATCATAATATGTAACCGGAAATCTAGATGTATGCGAATAATTACGCATACATCTGGCTCCGATCATGCCTTAAAACAATTATACTTGGTAATATATTTCTAACATTTTTCGTTAATACCTACTACAATATTAAAAGTATACCTTCTTCAATTTCTACGTAAATATCTACGTAACTAATGTAACGAGAAATAGTCGGGTAAAAAACGATCTAAGTATTTTATTTATAGATAATATAATATGATAAATGTAGGTAACTATAATATAAACATATAGTTCTGTATATAAAATACTACTGATTTTGTCTCTACAATTTAGTTTTTGTTAAGGTAAGCCCATGTTAATTTATAAAATATCTCCAAAGGGAACAGGTAAACATGGCACAAAAACCACTGCTTGAATATTATTCAGATGTCTATAAATATCAAGATGCCCCCAATAATTTAGCCAGTCCATTCTGAATTAAGCAAACTTCGCCGTTGAACTTTCATGCATCGATGTGTATAATGTTACGATTCGAATCGTCAGTATAAATCACGATAACAGTTTCGGTTACCGAATGATAATATCTTCAATAACAAATGCTTTGTTTTTGCAACAAGGAACGGAGATTGATGTGCAACAATTACGGGATGCTCCTCAACCATACATTCAAAAT
>DWNY01003381.1:0-10015 GCA_018250635.1 Telegonus apastus
ATATATTTTAAATTTTAGAATCTTTTTATGTTGTTAAGTGCTTAAATTTAAGGTGTAAAAATATGTTTTAACTTCTGCAAATGTTAGTATAATAGTTAACATGTATCTAGTAACTAAATTAATACATAAGACAGATGTTTACTTTTTATGAGTTGTAGCACAAGGGTGGAGTACGCTCCAGGATTTTTCAAGGTATGAAACCCTATCTAGCAGTGAGATATTTTTTTCCATTAAGTTTTCATCTGTCTTATGCTATGATTACATGATTGTACTAACTGTTGCACATATTCTTTTATTACATATAAAAATTGATATTCTAGTCAATGACGTCAGAATTGTTGGCGGAGGTAAGTCGATTTAAATGTTATTCACCAATTTTATTTTTAAATTTTAGATAAAGTATCTGCAATATTAGTAATTTACAAATAATTTAGATTTTAAATGTACTAATTGGAGACAATGAATTTTCATTTGAACTAACTTAAAATATTTATTGTGATTTTAAATGAACTTGTCGCAAATGATAATAAAATATTTATCAGTGATACAGAAATTTAAAGTCAAACAATAGGTGATGCTTCCTTCATACTTTTAAGAATTGTTCATAAATTTTCAGCGTTTAATACAAATGGAATTGTATACGATAATACACCTTGGCGACCTGGAAGAGATGTCGACGATCGGGCAACGCCAGAAGAAGACGAAAGAAAGCTGAAAAACCTAGCAACGAGAATAATGTCAAATGGAGTAGAAGTGTTGGTAAAAGACAAAAGCGCTGACGGTAAACAGGAACAGGTAAGTTAATGTATGGATATAAAAAAAGCATGAATATATGTGAGTGTTAATAAATTCGCACATTTTTCATCTATCGTTCTTAAAACCTTCATTGATAATTTAAATAAGTAATGTATAGTAGTTTATCGTTGTTCGTACATACACTTGCACTATATGTAGCTTCATTCATATCTCTGCTTTTATTTTCTCAGCGAAAACTTAAGCTAATGCACATTACTTCATTGAAACCGCCGCACTATCACGTGAGTTCGCCATCACCGCCTAAACAATCACTGTTATCATCTGCTGTCGCAACTGTTATAAATAATCAACAAATGAGCGCCATGTTTCCGTTACAACAACTAATGAGACACAATTACATCATCAAGACATGCATGACCACATTCACATATTTGACAACAGTAGTCCAGAATAAACGGAGTGCTATTTCAACATTTGAAACAATAGTGTCTGTAGTTACAACAGAATCGTTGACGAATCTTTACGCTACTGATGTTTTACCAGATTTGAAACCAACGAAAGTAAGACCTTGTTATTTACGGAGCCCCTGTTTTACCAAAACCCTGGGTTCCAAAGGTTGGATAGCAAAACCGCCCCTAAATACTGCCACACCCACATATACCCTACATGCTTCATACCACTGTAAATAGGACACTTTTTCGTTCCGCTTTTTCATTAAATGTTTTTTCCTTAATTTCCTACTCTCCAAGGTAAGGTATAAATATTTAAGTTAAAGTTAAAACAACAATATTACTTTGATCATATTCAGTAGTTATATAAAACATATCTTAATTAAGATGCAGGTGGAAATTTTTTGATTAAAAAGTTAATTATTTTTCAGACAAAATTTATGGAGGTTAAAACCATTCAACCCTCTGCACATAGCAATATATTTGCAAGTAGTGTACCTAAAATTGACAAAAGGATTGACAGTCACGAGGACGATATATTTGATATTATACAGCCATCTGAAGTAAGTCATGCACCATGTACAACTTCGTCATGTTCTTGTAGCCATAGTAAAACAGAGGGCTTAAAAACCCAATACACAAACTTTAAGGATCCATCAATGGCTATAACTGATAAATACAATATGAAGACAACGAAATATGGTTCATCTAAAATTGACGTCAAACCAACTAGTAAGGAATCTCTTAATATGAAAACACAATATCATCCCTATGATTATGAAAATATTTCACAAGTGGCTCCAATAGATAAAGTAGTTGAAAAATATACTGAAGTTATTAATGATTACTCAGATGAAAAAGTTAATTCTGTAGAAGTAAGTGAATTGTTGACGAATGAACAAGCTCCTTCACCTCCTAAGAATAATAAAGTAGTCAACAATAAAGTACCAGACAGAAACAAACCTGAAAAAGTACAGAAGCCCAACAAAAACAAGTTTGTTGTGGCCGAACTATTGAAACTTGGATCCTTGGGAATCAAAGGATTATCACAGTTAGCGCCAGTTATAGAGAAAATGACAGGTGGCTTTATCAAAAGGCAAGATATCGAAAAAACATCGACTACAACACCAAAATCTGAAATTGAGTTGACACCTTATAATATGAATAAAAGAGTAGACAGTGAAATAGAGTCAAAACAAAATAACTTTCCCATTTACATACCTGTTGATGAGTTAGAAACATCTGAATCCCAAGTAAGTTTTACTAATGCAACTTTGCATCAAAACATTGCATGGGCTGCAGAATATAAGCATCCTAAAGCGCATATTGTATTACCAAAAATAGTTCACGAGAGTCCACTTGTAAATGGCGGAATACCTATTAGTCCTGGTGAAATTATAACGGCTAATTCCGACGTTATAGTCGGTAAACCAGCTGTAGGAGGACCGCTTACTTTAGCAGCAAGTGGTATAAAGCTGCAAAATCCAGTTAACCCTCCTCCTATTGATAGTTTTATGGCAAACGATGAGCAGTACGTTGTAAAAGAAAAGCCTCCTCGTAACTTTTTGTCTTCATTAGATATTAAAGTAGACGATTCATTTGATTTGAGACCTCCTGATTTACCTAAAATGAAACCGAAACCTATGAGAATTTTACCCAGACCCGGAATGTTTTTCGTGCAACAGAATCCTGCAGCAAGTAATAAAAACCCTAGTCATGTACCCCCCATTATTCATTCAACAAATGAAAATTTGATGAAAACTGAAAAAATCAAGAATGCTAATATAGGAAATCATGGTAGACCATTATTTTTGGATTACATACCGTCCTTGGCTAAGCCTCCTAATAATTTGCCAATCGAACATCATGTTGACTTCCGACCACCGCGGGTAGAAGATTCTAGCAGTGAAGAAATAGCCGATAATAATCCTAGCTCATCTGAAATAATTGATACGAGATTAAGGACCGATGGTGAATATGTATTATCAGAGGCTGTGAGTAAACCTTTTTTGGTAGAAATACAGCCTTCAAGAGTTGCTAATGTATTAATTCCGCATGGAAGTTCTACGGCTCTTGTGTTCGCAGGATCATCAGAACCTCATAAGACTGGGGATTACGTAGATGATCCTCTGCCTTACCCAGAACCGGGTTACTTTGGAAGTTTTAGCATAGATGCACCACAAATGACTAATGTCCATAATGTGGCTCCAATAAATAAAAACAATTTTATAGCTACACCTAGTATTCAACCTTCTACAAATAATTACAAACATAATGTGGCACCGACACTTAAAAAAACACCTATAAGGAATGATTTGAAAATGAAGTGGAATGTAAATAAGAGACCAATAGATTTTAATAAAGTACCACCTCCTACTAGTAACCAAGAAACACATGTACAAGTAGGACCACAAATAACTTTATACAATCCTGATGTCTATAGAGGTGATTTTGATAAGTACAATAATAGTCCTGTTAAGGTAAATTCGGAAAACAAACCTAAAGAGGGTAAGGAAGTTATTGATAAAGAATATGAAAATTATCTGGCAGTACCACCTCCTCCACCAAAAATGCATTTCTCACAAGAAAACCATTACGATAAAAGTAAACCTTATAGCCAACGACCGATAATTCACACAAAACCCGTTCAAGATATGAAAGTCTTCCTAAATGTTCAGCATCCCATACCTAATATTGCAAATAAAGAACAAATGCCACCAAAAATTACTTCAGAAATATATTTTGCATCACAGATGCCGAACAGTAAACCAACGACTACTTATACAGTTCAAATGCCTCATTCACCTAGTTTGTTCACGGTTCCTAATAATAAACCAATAGCCACTCAAACCTACAGACCTACAGATAATCATAATCAATACCAGAATTCATTCTCAGTGGTCTCATCTCCTAGTTTTGGAAATAAGACTATTAACAACTTTATAGACAAAGAAAATACTTACTCTGTGACACTTAATACAGCTACTAATGTAGCAAGCAATGGTGATCCGGGTCAAGTTGTTGGTTCCAGCGTAGCAGTGCCAATTGGTACCACGACACAAAATGGAGAAATAAATGCGAACATTCCAATTGGAACAAATTTTGCTATTAAGGTAGAAGATGATCCAGATAAATATGAAAGTTACAATATAATAGGATCAAGAAATCCATCAGTTATTTATGACGACCATGGTCTGGGTCCAGTTAAAATTGAAAACAATGAGTGGAATAAGACATTAAGCACGAGAAACGTGTCAGAATATGGATTCAATAATAATAATACTCCTAATAAAGAGTATTCTGCAAATAATATTCCAAATCATGTAATTACATCCAAACCATTAATACCACCATCTTTAAATAGTCATGCAAATTTCCCTATGATAAACGATCATACAAGTGATACAAATAACTTGAACATCAAACCTGTAACAGAATATGTAAATGATATAAAACTAGGTGATCAAAGAAGACCAGCAAAACTTATACCAAATATCCCAACTAATTCTCATGGTTGGTATTCAAGCGTATTGAATGAAAATAATTTAAAAAATATAAACAACATTAAGGTCGACGCAACTACTAGACGAATTATTCCATTGACATACGATTATAATAAAGACAGAATTCCTGAATTTGGAGAGAAAGTAAACAACGCTGGAAAACCTCCAGCTGAATTTTGGGAAAAGACTGCTCTTCCAGTTATTAATAACAATTTTAATATCGGAAAACCGTTTTCAAAAACGAAGGAAACAGAAACTATTTCAAATGTTCAACCTATACGACCTAATTATATTAATTTCGATGTAGAACAACCAGCTTATGATATACCCATTAGAGATAACAGTGACGAAACTACAACGGCTAAGCCAGCTAAGCAAAAAACTGATAATATAAAACCAGTATATGAGAATTCAGAAGAAATTTACGATGGCAGTGAAGAAGTTGAAAATGAAGGTGAAATAGACGGTGAAGTAAGTTCGGAATCCATGAAAGTTCCTATTGTCAGTGTGTCAAGAGACGAAATCATTAGTAAAACAACTACTAAATCACCTGTGCTACATGCAGAAGTATTTACTCCACCGAAAAATGTCAATAAAGATAAGAATATCAATCTAAGTACAAGTTCATTCAATTCTGGTACACAAACTGAAAAACCATTTGGGTCTTATAATAAATCTAGTTTCCAGACTAATTCGATCAAGCCTATTTATGAAGATAATTCTTATTTGAAACCCAGACCATTTGCAGTAAACACATTACCGTTAGACCATCAATTGCAGCAACCTCACTGGCAGATCAATCAAATGATGGAAAACTCAACAAACGTGTCATACGAAGAAAATCTTGATTTAAATGTAGGCGAAGAAATGAGACCGTCAGTAACCACCAAATCACCTAGTGTACCGAAATTCCCGTCACGCATATCAGTATTTGAAGATAAATATCAAAAACCACAAAGAAATGTCATTCCTGTGTATTCTAATACTACTCGTGTTGCTAACGAATCTAATAACATAATAACATCAACAGTCCATATTAAAGACAAAAAGCCGCTCATACTTGAAATTCCGGAAAAATCTACTCTTCCTACGTTCACGATAACAGGAAATTCTGCACTAAATCAAACATCGAGTGATATAATTGACTTGTCACCGCCACCCCCAACTCTAGACTATAACTTTAAACCATCAACGAATGATGAAATGATTATGGGAATGAGTCCTCCACCACCACGAACACCATCGATTGTTCGTCTTCCTCCAAGAGCGCCCCAGACTCCAAGACCTCTTCTGCCAATTCGCACACCTCCTCCCTACAGAACCATGCCTCCACGAACTCTTCCTCCTAGGATAACTACGCAACGTCCTGTGAGGAAACCTATATTAAAAGACGAAGTTTCAACATACAGACCAACTTATGATATAATAAATAAAGTAAAACGTCCAGGCTTCAATCGTGATCAACCGTCGTCGCAGCTATTACCGCCTCCTATGGAAATACCATCCAAAATAGTCATTCCTATCGATGAAATTCCTACACCAACAATAACTTCTATTTCGAATGTTGTCTTCCCCACTCCTGTTTCATCCGGATGGCTAACTTCATCAGGCTTTGACTTTTCTTCAAGTTTCAATTTTGCGTCTCCGTCTGTTTACTTCCAAAAACCTACGGAGTCACCTGAGGCACCAGATTCGTTTGAAACTGTTTATCCTGAATCTTCTATAGAAAACAGTTATAGTAACGTAAATGTATCTTCAACGGAACATTTTAATTATGATACTACAAAGAAACCTATGCAACTTAAATTAAATGTACAACCAGTTGAAACAACAAATACAGACATATTGCCGAATGATCATAATATAAGTGATTCCGTACAAGATGAATCAAGTCATGAAGCAACAACTGATAGAATTAAGGTTATTCCTCTGGGTAATAAAAATAGAACACGCAAACCCTATCCAATAAGAAATGAAGAGAGGAAACAAAGTACAATAAAATACAAGCTGCCCTCTAAGCTTACACCGATAATAAAGCCTACTAGAATTATATCTCGTCCCGATATGTCTTCAAGATTAGCATCAATAAAGAAAATCATCAGACCAATACCAACCAGAACACCGATTATATATCCAACAAACATTATTGAAAGTTCTGAGTCCCCGGTTGACGATGAATTTATCAAACCTACGGAAGTATTGAAAGATACTGATTTACCAACAATAATACAACCTGAAATTCCGTCTATAGTTGAGAAGACTGTAACATCTACTTTGACTGTAAGTCTAGAAAAGACAAGTCCTGTTGTGCAAGGCATACACCATTCTGGAAACGAGGTAAAGATTTCTGATGAAATACAACCAACTAAAACTGAATTCAAGACTACAGTGGTTACACTTACAAAGACGCTATCTGAACCACCGAAAACAGTATCCAGTATTGGTTATGTTAATTTAACACATACATTAACTGTGACTCACACAGAGACCAGCTTAGTCAGCAAATCAGAAGGAGCAGTTACAGAAACATTGGTATTGACAAACACTCAAACATCAACAGTTGTTGACGTAGTAACTGAGATTTATACCCAAGTACAACCGACGACGATTGTTGAAACTGTAACCAAACACATACCTATTCCTCAAGTTGAACCCACGCCAGTTCAAGAAGTAACAACTAAAACTATTGCTCCTCTTGATGATATTTCGATGTCATCAGAGGAAACTGACAACTTTATAATCAAAGATACAGAGACAACTGAAAATATACAGAAAATTGAAACAGATGGTGAAAGTGATAACGATACCTTCTTTGTTGTAATGAATAAATCTCAGAATGGTGGTAAATCACCTCCTGTAAATACTGATATTGAAACAGGAGATTATGAAGGAATCACAAGAAATGAACAAGTGAATAGCAATGGCGTATCGCAAGTACTATTTGGAGAAATATTACTAGCTGGTACACCTTATCTGGAAACAACAAATGTCGTGAATCCAACAGGTAAGAATGTTTTAATAGTGATGTTTGAATATATTATATATTTGCTTATAGTAAGTAGATAATCCGATATACTTAATTATGATATTTACTCTCGCATACTGATGGACTGTGTTCAAATCCCAGTCATACATCTCTTTTTAATAGGTGAAGTAAGACTCTCTGAGAAAAGTCATTCACTAGTGAGAACTACAATTTAAAACTATGTATAGTCTTATCATACTTTAAAGGTTTTATGAAATTTATATAAAACATATTTGTTGAACATTTTAATATTAAATTTCATGTTTAAGGCGTAGGTTACGGGAAGGACTGTCAACCAGATTGCAAAGCGTCAAGGAACGAACGTTGCCAGAGAATCGATGGAGTTATGAAATGTGTATGCCGGCCAGGATTCGCGAGGATGTTCCCAGATCGACCCTGCAAACGTATGTTTATTGTTTCTATTGGTATTAATAACAATAGTGGGAGTATTGGTAAGAAATACAGTAAATACATACATATTTGTAACGTTAAAATATTTGTCATTACACATTACACACGGTGAACGTGTAAGTCATAATGTTAGCACCCATATCTAAATGGTAATTTTGTTTATTAGTATAAGTAGCAGGTATAGTATTCATGGAATCAACAGCGGATCAAAGTTTTCTCAGATCCTTGAAAAATTTACAGACATCAAACACGATGTGATATCGTTATTATTTGCTCTGTAAAATAGTATGTTTCAAGATGATGATAGCCAAATTTTTTTTTTTTTCAGCTACTTACACATACTCAGTGAAATTAGCTCTCGGCTCTCAAGGTGATGAGCGTCTTCTGTTCCAAGAAAAACTGTCAGATAACTCCAGTAAGGAATACCATGCGTTGGCCGTCGCGACTCACGAGGGTATCAATAGGATGGTAATGCAGTCAGATTTGAGAGATGTGTATCATGGTGTCCATATAACTGGCTTCCAACCAGTCGAGATGAAGGGTGGCAATGGGGACAAATATCAAGGCGTTTTGAATGAATTCTATGTCCAAGTAAGTCTTTAATAACGTTATTGATTTGTACTATCTGAAATAATTAATTGAATATTTTTCTGTCAACTCATAACCTCCATGAAAAACCACAGAAAACTTACAAAGCTATTAAATTTCTTGTCTGTCTGTCCGTGGAATGAAAATAAATGTGTGATTACTAGAAATTTCAGGATCAGGTGTAGACAACTTTGAAGGTGCAATTTTTAAATGATCTGATGATGATAATATTTTTGTAGCTCTCGGATAATGCTCACGAAAGTCGTCTCAAAGAAGTGATTGAGAAATACTTGAGGAACAATAACTTCAGTCTCGGAGGCACAGATGTTCACGCTGCTGGAGAATTGGTTGAGAAATTGGATGTTAGCGGTAAGATTCTTTCATCTTACTAACCTTAGTAAGTTGAAGATCCGCGTTGTGGTGCGGTCACCACACCGGTCTGTCACGCAGTGGGTTCCGGGTTCGATCCCCGGCTAGACAGACATTTGAATGTTGAATTTAGATATCTATTCTGGGCCTGGATGTTTGTGTATTCTTCGTGTGTGTTCCTTTATTGTAAAATTGACTTATAATTTCAAATGACTTGGTCCACAGATTTTGACGAATGCACCAGTGGCCAGTTCCACGACTGTTCAGAACATGCACAATGTTTCAACCTACGGGGTACCTATACCTGCAGTTGCTTGGAAGGTTTCGCTGACCTCAGCGTCAACTCTTTGTACCCTGGCAGGATCTGTTCTGGTACGACGCTCTTGGATATCATTTTTATTACTTGATATTTTGCATATGTCTTATCTTCTTCAAATTCCATAGGACTAGGTGCTGCTATAACACTATTTTAAATCATCACTATTTTAAATTAATAGTCTAGGCTTGGACTAGAAATGTTAAGCCTATAGACAAATATTCTGTGAGCAAGACGTGTTACCGAGTTTATCAATATGAATTTTCTTATGTTCTGTTTGAAATTTATCCATAATCCTATTTACTACTAATTATCCTGATAGGAGAAACCTGGCACTGTATTAGTTATTTGATGAGACTAACTAACTTCTAAAACCTGTTTTCTAGCTGAACCAGTTGGTTGTGAACGCTGCAATTACCATGGTTCGTGCTTCTCCAGAGATGACCACAGAGTGCTGTGTGAATGCTTCCAGTGGTACGCTGGTAGCAGTTGTCATATCAACCTTAAAGGTAATATTTTATCTACCTCTCACAACAATATGTATTTTTTATAAAATATTAACGTTGACCAGAGAGCTACTACATACCTCGGCCAGTGA
>DWNY01003382.1:0-10015 GCA_018250635.1 Telegonus apastus
ACCTGAGAGTTTAAAAAAAACGTTCTTGAAGGTGTGTGGAGTCTACCAATTCGCACTTGGCGAGCACGGTGGACTAAGGCCTAAAAGCCCTCTCACTGTGAGAGGAGACCCGTGCCCTGCAGTTTAACGCTTAACGCTTTCTACACTCATAGCCACACTAGGATGTTTCCTGTATCGTGGATGCCATGGAAACACACAAAGACGAATACACAAACACCCAGACCCAGAACAAATATCCAAATTCATCATTAAAATATCTGTCTGGCCGGGGATCGAACCCAGAACCCACTGCGTAACAAACAGGTATGGTGAGCGTTCCACCACGCGGGTCGTCGATGGGAAAATAATGCGTTGAAAACAACAACTGCGCCAATAAGTGTTGAAGGCGACACGGGTTAGTAGGCCACGCGTCCCGGATGTTTTCAAGCCGACCGTCTCCAACGAAGCTTAACGACATTTATCCAATGATAAAAACCGGGACCAACGGCTCAACGTGCCCTCCGAAGAACGGAATCGCGCGTGACATTCCGCCACTAGCGGTCACCCATCCTTCAACCGACCGAATCGGTGCATACGATGCTACGAATAAGCATTGGAGCATTGTAGATTATGGACCAAGTCTCAATTTTTAGATCTATGCCTATATAAAGAAAAGTCGGCCACTTTTAACGCATTTTGTGATCTTTGAGATATCAATATTATAATCCCTCTACTTTTCAGACTGTCTGTCAATAAAATTTACAACAATTTTTATCATGCACCCCACGCTTTTTTACAACAATTATTATACGTGTTTTTTACTTCTTTAAACTATGATTTATTTCAATACAATATTTTTCCAGTTAGTATATGTGTATACAAAACGTATAGAAAAGTACTATTTCGTCCAAGGCACACATCTGCCACGTCCTATGATATACGTCTGATATACGGTTAAAACGCTATACGGTATGACCTAATCAACACATCTACATTACATACCGTTACCACTGACTACATAACGCCGGCTATCGACCCGCGCCTACGTTAAAATTAACATTGAGCGGTGAAGGTAACACAGTAGGCATGACATGAGTCGTTGATTTAGACGCTTGGAGTATCCGCGTGCACGGTTAGAATTATACTACGTGTGTTTTCATTGATGACAACAATTAACAAGTTTTATAATATTTTGCCCTTTACATGTCATGAAATTAAGTAAAGCAAAGAGACATCCCCCGGTCAATACGTAATATTTGAAGTACCCCAAACGAGCAAAGTGCGATTGCCGTGACCTATTTTATGTCCCACTACTGGGCACGGATCTCTTCCCACAACTAGGAGCTTGGAGCTTACCCCACAACGTTGCATCGATGCGTGTTGGAGGGGGTCTGGATAAGTGGGCCATTACGGATAATCAAACCCATAAGGCCTCCGCCGAGGTTTAATGACTGCTATCCAGTAATAACCGCGACTACTGGATTAGCGTGTCCTCCGAGGCACGGAAGTGCATGAATTTTTGCCACTAGCGGTCACGAATGAACTCGGTACCTTGAACCACCCATAATGCCAAACGACTGCGCCGTTCTGTCTTTTTATGCAAAAAGTTTTTTTGTTTGTACATAACCTTTATCTAAAATCAATCATTTATTTCCTTTACATTTACAATATATGTATTTCATCTAACGTCAATGTATCCATATTAAAGAAACTTTTTTATTTCTAATTCAATTAAAATTATTCAATTATTCAATTTAAATTTCTATTCAGTCGTTTAGTTTAGGCTACAGAACTTTAGAACAAAAAGTATATAATACACAAATATGCAGCGACGTGTATATATATACATATTTAATCCTATCAACTACTTTTCGCGGTTTCCGGAAAAAATCACATATACACACAGATTTTGCGAATAGTTTCATTGTAGTTTTGGATAATCCTTTGTTTCAATTCACAAACAGCCATTCCATCGTACTTTTATATAGATATCAATACCAAAAGCGAATAGTTTCATTATGATATTTTAAAAACCATTTGTTTAAACTTACAAACAGCCATTCCAATCGTACTTTTATATAGATATCAATACCAAAATAAAGCGACTGATCACCGACTCCTTGAACTTCAATTCAAACCTTGACTTAATCAAACAGATGTAAGTAATAAGCGTACGTTTAATGCTTTAAGTTATGTTCTTTTCTTTGTAAAATACTCCTAAAAGTAGCAAAAAACTTTGCAGTATCTGATATTTATAAACTTATGGTTTTAGACGACCCGCGTGTGGTTTTCGGGTTCGATCCCCGGCCATACAAATATCTGAATGAGTTTAGATTTCTTTTCTGGGTCTGGGTGTTTGCGTATTCGTCTTTGTGTGTTTCCATGGCACCCACAACACAGGAGAAAATCCTACTGTGGGGCTATGAGTGTAGAAAGCGTTATTTATTATTATTATTTATATTAGACCAGTATTATCGCGGAATTAATACATTTTAATATATTAACATGTAAGAGGTTCTCACGATACGTTTCTTAATTTTGCTAGGCAAACGTTCACTCAAGTCATTCTTGCCAATTTTGCCAGGCAAACGTTCACTCATGCCAGTCTTGCCAGGGAAAATTAAGAAACGTATCGTGAGTAACCGTTACATGCTAAAATATTAAAATCTGTAAACTCGGGTACTTATGATACGTACTCGGGTACTCATGATACATTTCTTAATTTCGCCAGGAAAACGTTCACTTAAGTCATTCTCGCTTGTTTTTTATTTTTTAGTGGGGAAAGCCATCATAGGTTCCTCTCGGTCGCGGGGGCAGCGGGGACGATATGCCGGACTCCTGTCGGCTGAACCCTCACAGTGTTCCTCTTGACGCCGTTTGTCGAAACCACGAGGACGCTAATAGCACTCTTCCGCGGTCCCGACGCAGTTTGCCCGCATCTGGGTCTTTTTCTGTACGGGATTGAGCTGGAGCTCCTCCATCCTTTTATGTTTGAGCTCCGCGCTCCAATGTATTCGCTTACGTCAAAAAAAAATAAGTATACGGTCATAAACGCTGCTGTCTTTTGTTTTGAAATGTGAGGTAAGGAAAAATATACTAGGCTTAACCACGTCAAGGGTGGTAATTCATTTGTAGCCAACTTAATTTTTTTTTAAGAATTATTATTTTTTTAAATTTTGAAGTAGCAAACGAGCATACAGTTCACCTGATGGTATGTGGCCACTACTGCCTAAGGACATCTGTTATCAACCCAAAATAAGATCAGAGTCCAATTTAAGGTTGTCCACAAATGCGTTACTATCGGTGAGGACTAGGTTTTAACGCCTCGGATAAGTATGTCTCCCTTACCACACCCTTCCAACCAGAACAGAGCAGCGCTTAACACTTCTGTTATTAGGCAGGAAAAGAAGAGGCTATGGTAACTCCGGAGTTGAACTAAATAGTGTTCTACCTTCAATAATATAAAAGTACCAGGAAAACACTGGCTACCAGAGATATATAAATATACGATGTTTGCTCAAACGGGGGTCGTAGCCGGCACAGATGACGGAACAGTATGATAATCACAGCAGCACGTGGGTAAGTATGATAATAATATGGCAACAAGCCACGTGCGACATTATGCAATATTCGAATCCAGGATAATTTACATTTCTAACATCACGCTGGTTTACTAGGGTTGGCAAAAGGTCACCTATTTCCATGTATATTTTAGTTGGTAAAATTAAGTGACTGGCAGCCATAAATTACAATCAGAAACATAGCTGTAACTTACGGGTTACAACTAGATACAATTAAGTGTTCACTATAATGAACTTGTAAAACCTATGTATTATTACGTGAAGCGAAAATTTGCGGAACCATTTTCTGAATACTGCACGGACAGACGAGCTTGAGATTAAGCATACGTGAATGCAGAGAAGATTATTGATGGATAACATTTATGTATAATTGTGTTACAAAATATATATTAAATTAAACAAAATAAAACAACGATGATAATGTTAGACAATATCGTCAGCTATGTCATATGTCTATATCAAAAAATGCATTATTTCTTTTAAATGCAGTTAAGCAAGTTAAACCTCATTTTCCCTATAATGAATGTTTTTCTTATGCACAGACTAAAAATACATATACAAGTTTATTTTTTATTTGGATGTATTGTATGGATCAGTTATTGTATATATGTTCAGTTTCTATACTAGAAATAAAGACCAAACATATTACAAAAAAATAAAAATATGTTAATAGAGAAATGTTACTATAAATGTGATGCATTCGTAAATGACGATCAGAAAATAGACATACAAGTTACTTAATACTATTTACCTTATCGCAAATATAAATTATAGAAATGAATGATAGAAATGTTCTTACGGATTATTAATTTATATGTGAGTGCCATACTTTTAGAACGCCTTAATCGGCATATATAATTCTTGGTTCACTGTATACCTGAGTAATATTAATAATATAGGGACACAAAACCCAACCAAGAACAGTTTTTAAAAATTAAGATGCCTAACCTGGAATCGAGCCTGAAACTCAATAAGACCGCTATCAATCAGCACGTGAGTCAAACCACTCGATAAGCTAACAAATCGTGATTTCCAAGATCTAATGCGTTTCATACATGAAACATATTTCGATCAAACAGGAGATCAAAGATTGCATAACACCGCACGTGATCGCAATACCATTATCACGAGATGACATCGAACCGAATTCGAGAAATTATTTTAAATAATTTTATTTCCAGTCCGTGACTTCATTCATATGATTTTTCTATAACATTGTAGTAGGAAACGAGCTTGCACCTGATGATAAGAGGCCACTGCCGCCCATGGACCTGTATAATCAACCCCAGATAAGGTTAGGAGTCCTGCCTGAGCTCGGACACAGAAGCGTTGCATTGAGGACTAAGCTGGAACGCCTCAGATATGTATGTCTCCCTTACCACAATATTCTAGAACTCAGCAGTGCTCAACATTGTTGTTACAAAGCAGAAATACGTATGGCGGTGGTGTCTTCGGAGTTGAAGCACAAAGGGTTCTACATTCTAACTTCAGTTCTACCTTCAAAATTGAGGGTGAAGTACACTGAGATACTATGTACTAAAGTACTAGAGATGACAATATATAAAATTGTTGTCCCGTTCAACTGCGGCAATTGTGCCGCAGGCACCATAGTCTATGCGGATGTAATGCACACCCCTTTATAGCAAATCAAGCGCTGCACTTATTTTACTTTAGACGGTATTATTATTGTTAAGCGCTTCACCGACTTTAAGTTATGAATTACAAAAAACTTACTTAGCCCTAACGGATACGCGAAATGCATTTGTGATCAACCTCAAGTATCACTCCGATATTATTTGGGTTTGATCACGACTGTCCATGGACGGCAGTGGCCATTTACCATCAAGTGCGCAGCAGCCTGTTGCCACCTCCACAGTATATAAAAGACAGGGAAACAAAATGAAACCCGAATCTTATATTATAACAGAAGCAAATGGGCTTAGAAAAAAGGTAAATTGATGTCACAGACAGACCAGTTACATTATAGTTCTACTTATAAAGAACTTTGCATAACCAGTCACGTGACGCACGTGACTCACGTGTCATTGTCACGGGCTGGGGTGGAACGTCGCGACGCCGTGACTCAACGGGGAACGAATATGCGACTTTGTATCGTATTAATCTTTGTATAGTATTAGGTACTTGTCTAAGTATATTTTGGGGGTCCGCGTTTTTATATAATATGGTATGGACATATGTAATCTGTACAAATAAATAAAATTGAAGTATCTGTCTGTAATATGAAAATAACAACATTTTAATAAATGTATGTATATGAAATTGTACACGGTACGTATAACAAAAATACAATGTTTTTTGTCTGTCTGTCTGTTTGGCTGAAGTAATCTTCTAAACGGCTGGACCGATTTTTACGGGACTTTCACAAAAAGACAGCTGAAGGTCTGAGGCGTAATTTAGGCTACTTTAATTTTTGAAAAAAAGCACCAGCGCGCGCTCAGCGGCCTTAATATCAGTTGCTATTAGGCAGACATTAACGTATACCTTTTTACTTCTTTAACGGAATATAATTGCAAAGCAGTTCACCTGATATTGAGTGGCCACTGTCCTTTGCAAACAACTTTATAAAGGATAAAAATTCTGGTTTAAGTCAGCCGGCATCAACACCCTTCACATGAAACACATGATCAACTTCAAGTTAGAAATAGATGTGACAGTGGTACCTTCGTCGAACCGCAATATCATTCTACAAACTTTCATTGAAGTGGTAGTATTTTACCGTTTAGTTGCAAGATTTGCTATATAGCTCCTATATAGCTTCATCCAAATCGGTTTAACAGGGTTTATGCGTTTGTAGTGGTGTAGTATACACAGTTAGTAAAAACTAAATAACTAGTTTGTTTTAGCTACCAAGTGCCTTTCTTTACTCTGCTGTCAGTTGCATAAAAGTAGCGTTAGAAGTATCTTATCATGCCATTTGGTTTGTTATTTTCTTTTAATAAGTTAGTTGATCTATATAGATCTATATTATATGTATTAATAGGTACGTGAAGCGAAAATTTACATACGTATAAGTTAATGTGTTCATTGTGTTAAAAAATATATAATAAATTAAATAAAACATTAAATTGACAATGTTCAATTAATGTCTATGACAAAAAAGCGTTATTGCTTTTAAATTCAGCTTTACAAGTTAAACCTAATTTTCCCTGTAATGAATGTTTTTCTTATACACAGATTAAAAATACAAGTTTATTTTTCATTTGGATGTATAAGTTTAGTTTTGTATGATTCTAATTATGGTCGAATTTCGACCATTGTAACTGGTCTACTAGTTTTATTTATTTAATAATTGTTTTATCTGATGAAAGCTAAAATGAAGGCGAGTACGAAATGTCAGGAGTTGAGAAATTTATGATTAAAAATTACGTCTGTGTAATATTAAATACCAATTAGAAATATTTACAATTTTTTTTATTTATCTGCTGCCCCTACTACAAATGCAAAAACGTCTCCAAGCTGATTCAACTTTACATAGCAAGTACATGAAAAACTTAAATTAGCTAAGGTTTATACCTTGCTGAATGTAGACAGATTTATGATTTAGTGACCCTCCAGGTCGCCAGAAGTCACATTGGAACGTCCCCACTTACGTTATTACGTTCTTAAGAGTCGAATTGCCTAATGCATAATATCAACATACATTACAGATAATGGACTCATAATGGCCCTTCATTATGAGATTTGGATCTCATTTCGTTATTGTTAATATCTATATACTAATACGCGAAGCGAACATTTCCATTTTTCGAATACTGCGTATGACAGTGTGACTGCGTGTCACAGAGGAGTATGAGATTAGACTGTCAAAGTCTATGTAAAAGAAGGGTCGAGGGACATAATACTTATGTACAATAACTGATACGAATATATTAAATTATACGAAATAAAACATTGATTCTTTACATTACTGTCAATGCATGACACATAAACTCAACTGTGTATGTCAGATGCCTATGTCAAAAATGCGTTATTTCTTTGGATGCAGCTTAATTAATTTTGCTAATATACAGACGAAAAATACTTATAAAAGATTTTTTATTTCGATGCATTATTTCTAATAATGGTCAAATTTTGACCATTGTGACGGGTCTACTAATTTTTATTAAGTCCTATTGTTACAAGCTAGATATTTTTTATTCTATCATTTTTAACGCTGGTTAAATTTTTAATATCTCAGAGGTCAGCATGACCAATGTTCTCCATAAGTTTGTCGTGGTACTTATGGGACACCTTGTATAGAAATAGCAAACAGGTAGGTGTGTGGCCACTGCCGCCCATGAACATCTGTAATCAACCTCACATAAGCTCACAGTCCTACTTAAGGTCAGCCACAGATGCGTTGCTACCCTTGAGGACTAAGTTGGAACGCCTGGAATAAGTACCTATTACCCTTTGCACACCCTTCAAACCAGAACAAAGCAGCACTTAACACTGCTGTTATTAGGCAAAAATAGGTATGGCGGTAGTGCCGTCGGAGTCGAACAAAGGGTACCACCACTAATCAATCTTTATAAGTATGTCATATTACAATTTTTGAACGGGGGTGAATCCACAGGGCACAGTTAGTATACAAAGGTTGCTGACGTCACGGATTCCTGTAGAATTCGCTCATTAAAACGTTGGTTTTCCCTATAAAATCTTTCTTCAGGTGTAGTGTGAATCATCCCTTCCACGATCCCTTTCCTCATGAGTCAGTTACTTGTGCTAATGAGAAATAGTTTCTTATATACATTTACATGTATGTATATTTGTATGTAAACGGAGAGCGCGTCAAATAAAAGATAGGAAGATGATTTTCCAAAGGGATTGAGAAGTTTGGCTCGCGATAGGAAAGTGTGGAAGGAAATAGGGTAGGCCTATGTCGAAGGACAACCTGACAATCAAACTGGTTACTGAAAAAATTATAATTTACATTTAAGGTTTTTCTAATCAATAATAATAGTGCACTTTTCATGAAGGCTTACCTAATCTAATCTAATTTAAATGTTTGTATGTACTGCAGTAGCTCCAGATTCATAACGCCAGTGTTATGTATTGTGTATATTTCTTGTTGTTTTTTTTAATTTATCAAGTATGTGTGAAGTCTACCAATTCGCACTTGGCCAGGTTCGCCGTGGCCTAAAAGCCCTCTCACTTTGAGAGGAGATCCGTGCCCAGCAGTGGGATAATAATAAGTTCACGACGATGTATATTTTTAACGGAAAACATGTGTGTATGTTTGAATAAAATACTTTTGTATAATTTGACGGGATTTGATTTTTTGACAAACCTGCTTTTTGCCTTTGAGATTTTACTTTTGCACCAGTATTTCGATCTGTTAAATTAGAAAATACTTATAACATGTAATTTGTAAGTACTTATTCGTTTAAGCACAAGCAAAGAATTAACTAATACTTATTTGATTTATGGAGATTTTTACAGGGATACTAACACTTAGGGGATACTAAGGGGTTAAAATGTACGAGACGCCGGAGTCCTTTTCGGAGACTTGCCGTCAAATGTTCGATTTTGGTGGCTTTGCCTACGACCTTTTTTGAGGTCTGGGTCCGTGACGGTTTAGACCTTATATGAGCTTTATAATATAATCGCGTTACGAGTGGTTTGAGAGTGTATGTATATGACAACTGACTTTCATATGAGGGGATTTTTAGTTGTCAATGACTACGCATTCGTGATCACTTTCGGATAGAATCCCTGTTGCATGAAAGATGTCTATGTGCGGCGACAGGTGTCTAGGTAAACTGCATGCGCGTACAGAGAGTGAAATTAAAATTTGAAATAAAAGTAACAAAGATATCAAAACAATAATAATCACAATTAACTACTCTGGCATACATCACGGATTCACTTCACAATACTGCAGGCATCCTGATAAAGTCGCTTACTATTAATGGGCGGCCGTGACCACTAACTCCAGATGGGCTGCACATATATATGCTACTTCCAATTCTACAAAAACTATAAGGTCAAATACAAAGAACCGTACAAGCAGTAGTTTTATTTTTTCTTGTTAGCCACAATTAATTGAAGAGCTTCTATCATTCCCACGACCGCAGTGGAATTGAACCTAAACATGTCTAGACACAATTGTATTCTAGGAACGAACAGTCCATCGCTAGTGACTCAGTAGGAAAGTGTGATGTCATAATCGTACCTACTTTGTTATAATAATTGCAAAATTATAATACTAAAACTATAATAATTATTACTTAACTAGCGGATTCCTGCGGATTCACCTGCGTTAAAGTAAAAAGGCATACCTTCATATCTACCTAATAGAAACTGACATTGACGCCCGCGACGGCCGGCCATTGCTTATGGAGATGCGTTGGTGCTTTTTCCAAAAATAAAGTAGCCTAAGTTACGCCTTAAACCTTCCGCTATCTTCCAGTGAAAGTCCCGTCAAAATCAGTCCAGCCGATTAGAAGATTACT
>DWNY01003383.1:0-10014 GCA_018250635.1 Telegonus apastus
ATACAATATTTATTTTAGTTAATATACATATATTGTATACCAACAACAAAATATTTATTTTAGTTAATATTGCCTACATATAAGGCAAATGTTTTTTATTAAATTTGCAAAGATTTTTCACTGCATAGTTTTATGAATCTTTGCTATAAGTACAATAAAATTCATTATTTCTGTATTATTCAGAACATGTTTGAATGTTTTCAAGTTATTCGTGTTACTACAAACGGTGGTGCCTTTTGTGTAGTGACATAACTCAAAAATATACTGCCGCATAAAGCTTTCAACGTGTTTTATAGTTATATATTAGTTTATAGTAATTTTGTAGTTTAAAAATAAGCAATAAACTTAAATACAACCTATTAACACTTATGGTGTTTTAAAACGCGGTTTGGACATTCTTCAGAAATGACACATACTTTCATTCCACTTAATTTATCACGCTACTAAATATAAAATTTAACTATTAACCTCTATTCAGCGTTGAAAGAAAATGTTTCCATTTAATATTTCAACACAAGTTTTGTGTGATAAGGGAGACATACTTATCTATGTAAGGCGCTCCAACTTCACAGGGGTAGCAAGGAATCGGAGGTTGACCTCAGATAACATTCTAATCTCATTTGGGGTTGATCACAGATGTATATGGGCGGCAATGACCACTTACCATCTAGTGGGCTGCATGCTTATGTGCCTCAATCAATCGTCATGAATCTCAACATGAGGAGGGTCTAGGTTGTATACTATATAAGATCGTAAACCTAGCCAAATACACAATGATCAACTTCACATATCAGAGAACATTTTTTTATTGATTCCATTCAAAGGTAGATAATGTAATAGAAGTATATATAAAGAACATACAAGTGGGATGTTGGCGTCCAACTTGACATGCGGGTAAAGCCACGGGCGACAAGTTGGCCTTTAATTAATTAGGTAGTCTCTTTACCAAGTAATTAGTTTGTTTTGGGGTTGGCCACTAGCGCTGGGCTCTAACATAACAATTATTCGCTGCCAAGGGTCGCTAGTGTCGGAGACTGGAATAAATAAACAATCTAATGAGTATCACAGGGGATAGCGTTTTAATAGGTACAAGTAAATAATTACTATGATAAGTAAATATGGAGATATTTTGTAAATATATAGCAAATTGGTGTCAAGGCTGTCTGACCTTAAGTAAATAAGATCTCTGTAAGCTCTTACTTAAAGTCTTAGTTCTTATTCATATCTAGACTATCTAAAGTCGATTAGATTTGCGCGCCGTCTACAAACTGTAGGAAGTATTGCACTGTGTTGGTTAAAGCGTTATACTGCACGTTTTTTTTATCGCATAAACAGTAGCGTAAATCGTGCAGTGTACCTTTCATAGGATGTTAGTAATGAGTCTTATTATTATTAAGTACGTTTCATTACACGCTTAAAATTGAGCACCACAAACGTTACTATCATCAATTTGTTATGATCATCATCAATTTGTTATAAATTTGTTACAGTCCAACTGGGCATGATTTCCTCTTAGTATGATAGTAATTTAGCCCAAAATCAATTACTAGGTATAACTTCAAAATATGTAAGTAAAACTTATAACATTTCAGTTATAACATTCAGCATACAACTTGAAGTTATCTCAGCTAATGAAACCTTTATAAAATGTTTAATGCTGTAGAAAATGTACGAATCCAAACATTGATCAGGGAAGTGCAGGCGAGTCGTACCACCTCACCACTGCCAATCGGAACTGCCATATATTGTGTTTATTGCTACTGTACATCAGTCCACTGACTTAACTGAATTGTGGGCGCAGGCTTTGCTTGTTGACGCGAAACGTGATTCAATTTATAGCGGAGTAACGCCCAAATTTACGACTATGCGTACTGTTTTTGCAAGTGAAAAATTTTCAACGAAAATAATTGAAATGAAATTGAGGATAACATAAAAGCAATTTGATCTACGAACGAAGATAAATATGTCTATTGAACGTTACATCATAGAAGACAAATATTATATCATAGATGGTGATATGATATTCTTATACTCACCGATTGATATCGAAACCTATTTTTGTAACAAATAAGAATTTTAATTGAATACTAAATTCAACTTTCTAATTATAGAAACACATAAAAATAACACAACTGAATAACTAGAGAAAGCATTTGTACAAATTGCAGACACTAGATAGACGAAAGACACTTAGGTATTATTAGGGCTATTGTTCTTTCTAAGCACCTGGCATCCATTTATTTATAACGACTCAACTCTGCGCCACGTAAATACAGGCCTCAATTTATCTAAATGTCGAATTTGGAAGAACAAAAGGCAGCGAAACGGTGACGAGCGGTGTACTGCTCATAAAATATTTTAATCAAGACTGGAATTACTTGCGAAAATAAAGCCTCGCTCGTTCAAAGTGCTTGCCGAGTTCACAACACTTAAACAAAGAAGTGTGGGAATAGCTTTTACGCTGCAGCCGAAGGCACGAGAACACCGCAGGAAATCTCAAGCCCTTAAGAACCAGGATAATTAGTTACAAGTTTCGAAAATTATCAGTCATTGACAATATGGAGGTGGTTTCTTTATTTTGTTTGTAAAATATCTATCTTCAAGATTATGTTAGATAGTATGAAGAACTTCTTCAGTGTGTACAAACTTGAGTATTCATAACGTTAACTATTCTATCATATTACACAATGTCGTTTAAGATATTCGGTGAAAATTGTTTAATTTGCATTGTAAACTCTAAAATCCTTTATGGTGAAAGGTCATTGTATTGTAATATACATTTAAATATTACAATACAATGTCGCTTATTATGTCGCATATTGCAAGATTAATTATAAATAACTTTCATCAAGTTTTTCCATTATTTGTAATCTAATAACTGTTATGGCTTTCAATAGATATAGTATCAATTTATTCCCTTGATTCATCTGTTTTCGATTCCTTATAAAAAACTTAATACCCAGTATTTTGAAAAAAATACAACGTAATCATGTCTTTAAAATTCTCCCTTTTAGTATTGTGTCAGATAAACGTAACAAATCATTCAAAAGATCTTATTACTGTTTATAACTTCTGCAAGCTTTGGAAATCCAGGATTTGCGTTGAAAGTGTCATTTACTTCCAAAGTGACCTTAACCTTACTGACCTTGTCGTTTTATTCAGGAGAATCCATAACGTCTAGATATTTGCAAATGTTATTTGCAGTTGCCTCGTCTCCGCCACAGCCTTGTGTGGCTGACCCTCTAATCTTGTCACATTTGCATAAGCGCACTCGGCTATGAATTCCTTAACATAATCTACATTTATGCGAATATTAAGCTTGAAAATTTAAAACACAATTTCGCAGACCAGACTTTAGTGGTGTTTAAATTCAGGCGGTTTAGTTCATTAAGGTCATTTTTCAAAAGAATATACCGTGGAATACTTAGTGAACTTATTCAGAGTAATTCCATGTTTTCGACTAACGTAAAAATATCACTGAGTCTAAATGTAGTTTTATATGATGACTAATAAAAAAGATCTTTAAGATATCGATGAAAATCAACCACTACCAAAATTGAACAGAAAATAAAAGTTTTAAGATCTCCTACGACATTTATGTGAAGGACGAAAGTGCAAAGTTATAGCTTGGGTACCCACAAAACATGAAAACAATGAAATACTGTCAAAAATGGCATCTTTGAGACCTTCATGTTCCGAAAAAATATTTACAAAGTAATTCTCCTTTGTTTTTCGCAATCTGCACTTAATGCAACAAAAGCTTCTGAGAGCAAATAAACTGCGAGTGCTTGTATTAAAATGTTGCTCTTCTCTCCACAGCATTCCAGTCCAAGGACATCTCTTTACCCATTTCCCGGTCTCTTTGAAGCGTTAAACTTTGCGTGCGCTGGATAAGAAAATTCGAATAAGTCCGCACTATCTGCATTTTACTGGAGTACTGCAAAAGTTATATGTGAGCGCATTTTCCGAGTTTACGTGGAGAGTTTGATGTTTGCGTGGAGCATACAATGTATTTTCTGTGTTTATTTTATTTTAATAGTGTATTGAAATTTATTTACTTCGGTTGCAGTAATGAAATCCGTGTGGAACCCATCGACAGTCAATCTTTCTTTGTAAAAGTACTATTCGTCTATTCTGCATCACTTACTTGTTATATTTTTCCTATCGTAATCATCAGTCTTTTGTGGTACACTGCAGGTTTTATCCAGTCTCCCTCGATGGGTTCTTTGCCAATACTCACTGCAACTGACACGAGTGTTGGTGACCGCAATAGACGTTAATGTTGTACAAGAACACGCCGTTCTCTAATACCATAAGCCCTTAGTAGGGTCCTACGATATTTGCGGAAAAAGTGCGAGTGGAGCTTTTCAAGACCGACACCACAAGGTTTTTCATTACGGGACATAATTAATACTCATCTTCATATAAGATTAGCATTTACGTAAAAAGTTATAATCTCAATGATATTTAAATCTTTTTATATGATTTTAGACTAATATTATTAATATTTTAAGAGGTGTGTTTTAGATTTTTCACAACTAAAAGAAAGCTAACCCACAAAAGCATCAGAAAATATCATTATTAAATAAAAAGTATCGATACAATACAGCCACTATACAATTTTTGTCTTCACCAATTAATTTAAATTCAATTAAAAAGCAACCGAGATCGTCTTTCATGTCAATTTGTCTTTCTATACGCGTCTGTATGTCTAAGCTATTTTATCACTTTAAAAGATAAGAGGCTAACATTAAAAGTGAAATACCTTGCAGCACTACAGCCGGTTCAGATGGACAGCGGAGACACATGGACGGAGATGGATGGCCAGCACGCAAGACGGAGCAAACAAACAAAAGCGGACATACGTCGCGCCAGATTGATGGCATTCAGGTACTTTTATACATCGAATAGTGAAGTCAAGTGAACGTATGGTATGTGAATTATATAAAAGCTAGATTAAATCAATAAGATTTTTAACATTGTATTGACATTACTTTTAAATTGGACAAATTCATACATCCATTATTGATTTTTCTATACTTAAAAATTGTTACATTTTGTCTCAGCTTCGTAATCTTCCCATTATCCTATTTTTTTGCCATTTAGGTTGTGAAAAAGGGTTTGTTCATGGCAATAGAGAATAATTTTAATTTCTTTTAATTTTTTAGTTTGCTTTAATGTTTGTCTTTTATTAGTACCTGTGTCATAGATAGTCTTAATTTATAGCTATATTTTTTGTACATTTTGTTCATGTTTTTATTTATTTATTGTTATTTTACATGGCATGCTGTGGGTCATGTCAAAGATCGACATTTTGCATTTCGATAGAGGGGTATGGATGCTAGTTCATTTTCGTATGAGGCTATCTTAGTCCTCGGGAGTAGCAACACATTTACAATTGACTTCATATAGAAACCTTGTTCTACATGAAGTTGCTTATAGATGTCTATGGGCAACAGTGAACATTTACAATAAAATGAACTATATGCTGGTATGCTACTTCTTTCCTATATAAAAGGCTAAGAAGTAAAAAACAGTCCTTTTAAAAGAATATTTCATAGACTATCCAGTTGGCGAATGAAACGAACATGGGCGCGCGTGCCGGCGTCTAATATAACGCGTGGCGTGTTCCGCTGACAACCTGCACGTACTGTACGATGCAATGCATCGCAAAAACAGATTTATTCGCAGGTATTCAACTGATGGTGGGTTAGATTGTTGAATTGTAAGTTTGGAATGATAGATGGACTGTAGGATCTAAAGTCATAGACTCTTTGATGCGATCATACAAATTAGCGCTGTAAAGAGTCTTACAGTTTGCAATAAAATATTCCAGGTTTGATCTCGGCTAGCCATACATATAGTAAAAACCTTAAAAATATTTCAAAATTCAAAAATAATAATATTTATTATTTTGAATAAATCCACATCGTAATATTCCAATCGAAATTATATAGGCACTTTACGGATCTTCCAGAGAATTCAAGTTGATGTACGATTTAGGTAAGTCAACCCTTAATCATAATCCTCAGAATAAAATGTAGATAACCGGCCAGCGCCGCATATCGCAGCGGACCGCAAAAAACGTGAAAGCGGCGTAATGCAGATTATTATTCATTATAATCCTATCAGCGCACGTGACTCGCCTGCACGAACAGAAACACTTCGGCCGGGAATGGAGGAATTACGTGGTTTCCGAGTTTTGACACTAAAAGGGCCCTCGACGACGCAGGGCGGGGTTACAGGGCGTATTATATCAAAAATGACATAATATAACGATTATGCGATTAGGGTGGAGTTGGGCATTACGCTTAATTTAAGGTGACCAGCTACCAGGCAGCTAAATAATATCAATCGAGATTTAGAAAGATATAATTCGATCATCACTTATACCTTTCTGACCTTCTGTCGCTACCTTGGTTTTTGTCGTAGAACTAATTTCACTTCAAAATATACGTGGCCATTGCCGCACATCTGTAATCAACCCCAGATAAGATCACAGTCCTATCGGAGGTCGGCAACACGTGCGTAGCTGCCCCTGCGGACTAAGTTGGAACGCCTCAAATAAGTATGTCTCCCTCACTACACTTTTCAAACCAGAACAGAGCAACGCTTGACACTGCAGCTATAAGGCAGAAATAGATGTGGCGGTGGTATCGCCGGAGTCGAACCAAAAAGATTTCTCCCACCTTTAAAAATTATAGTATTTTAATTCATTTTCCGATTGCTTATAAAATAAAAATATGATTTAATGGTTGTAAAACGGTTCGAACGGGGAGATACCATCGCCACAATCTTGCGCTCTGGTGGAAAAATGTACACTCTCAGCATACATGCTGATGTACATAGGAGGCTACCGGCCTAGTATTCAGAAGTGGCCATGCATCTGTGATCGACTAGATTCTAGAACCCCCTTATAAAATTGGTTATAGCTAGTTCAGCTACAGCTATTTTTGTTACTTCAGTCATAGAGATATACTTGTATGTATTAAAAAAAAAACGATTTCTTCTTCAATTTTATCAAAATAAATATCTACCTATTTATCAAAAATTGGGACAGAATAAGCGATCCAAGTATGTTACACCCCTTCATTGCTTTGATTCGAATGTATTGTCGTTTTTAATAAGTATCGGACTATAAATGTTTCGCATGTCTAATTTGCTTAAAACGGTTTTACTTTACTTCTCATCTAACCACTGTCTATCTAACGAAAATTAGAATACATAACAGTAATCTTCGAAGTAAAAAATAAAAATGTTTCAGTATTCTAGACTAACAATGCCAAAGGGATATATATAAATTGTCAATTGTAACGGCAGTCAAAGCATTCATTACGAACACGTTGGAGGCCCGTGCGGCGAGGAATACAATGTAAGAAAGAAACAAAAGCGTACTTCCATGTTTCTGTTTCCTTTCACATTTCGAGCTATCTTTTTTACATTCATTTTCTCTGTTGTGAAAAGTTTTAAATATCGTTAAGGGCACTTTATGTAAGTAAAATATTTTTGGCAGATCTTCCGCCAGGCTAGGAGCTGGCTAGGTGGGAAATGGCCGTGCCCTGACTTCAGTTCACTTGTATATATTCAAGATGTTGAGAATTCTTTAATAACGTGATTTAGAAGCGCCATCTCTTGACGAATTACAGAAAGTCGTTACTTAACTCAGAGTGCTAGTGCCGACATCTCTTGATGAGTTTGGGAAGGTTGCCACATATTTAACAGTATCTCAAAGATTTTTTTTGTTTACATGTGGAAAATAAACAATTCTAACCATATCAGCTTCAACGTCGCATAGCTATTTAAGGAAGCTCTCTAAGGATAATACTAAGACCTAAAGTAGCTTGAGATTAAAGTATAAATAATATTAAGATGAAAAATAGTTTCACGGAAGTCAATATTTAAGTTATGATCTTCTTTGTTCAATTTCGGCACCAATACGATTCTCATATTATCCTCTTTAGATAAAAAGGACATATATTGCTTCTTTCTAGTCCCAATGGCATTGCAAAGGAATGCCTCTTAAATGACTTACATGAAACTTTTCAACTAAGTCCTCAGGGCCTGGCATTATCTGTGATCCACTTCAGTTTATTCCTTGAAGCGTTTAATTTAAATATTTAGAGGACACAACGCATCATATCAATTTTAAAAATTACTCCTATACTGTGGAGGTCACTACAGATGTCCATGGGTGCAGTGACTTAACTCCAGGTAGAATGAACCGTCGTTTGCTAACATAAAATGCCATAAGAGTTAAAAAAATATGGTCCATAAACGCCAGAAGCAAGGTCAGGCACTCCATTCAATATACGGACGCTTTCAGGCGAAGTCCATTTCTCAGAATTTGTTACGCGACCCTTCAACCGTAATGTGGCTTTAAGTTCCATTTCAAAATCCTTTGCTCCAGTCGCCTGAGTACCGATGTTTAGAGCTCACAAAAAATGTGAAGCTTTCACTACCAACGATTTAGACAAATGGAATGGAAGGTCGTAAACTAAATCTATTACTACTACACTGTCGAGAATATTGTTGCCTAGACTCAATGATTAAGTGTAATTGAACAAATTAAATTTGAGACTTTACTTTTATTTCAAATTGGGTAAAATATCTGCATGATAAGCATTTTTACAAAGCATCGTTGATATTTTTCGTCAGAACTTCCCTCTCTAACATAATCCTAGACAACGTCTAGCGTTGTGATAACATCCTGCAGTAATTCGGCGCAAACGTTTTAACCATTCATAACACTACCTTACCGATCATAAAACCAAGATAAGATTGGCCGTAAACGTTACAATTTACCGGGCTTTACCCTGATGGCTTACAAATCTTTACATGGCTCGGTCCCAAAGGACGCGCCTAACAAAGCCGGACTTGCGGTCGCGCCCTGGGGAACGCCGCCTGGAATGAGCTTCACAAGGTAACGTCACTATGTAGGTAAATTTATTCCCGCTTAATATACATGAGATATTCTGACCGCATTGACAGGGCAGAATTACATGGCGCCTACGCTCGTGAATTGCCTGCGATAATATTGAGTGAAATATTACCTTATTGTTCTATAGTTGAAAGTAGCTTTTCTATGCTTCTATGGCTATGTGTTGTCTTTTCCAAACATTTTTGGCTAAACAATTTTTATGGAGTATGTAATCTATGTCAAAAAGTAATCAATCCTTTATAGTAAACTGTCCAAATAACTTGTATTGTTACAGAATCGAATAATAATGTCAGAATAGAATTATAATTCACAGATCACAGATGATTTGCTCTTCTTGCTCTTCATTATGTAACCCTTCCGCCAAAACGTAAGAACTGTGGCCCCACAGGGAACTAATGATGAAAAGACCTCGTTTAGGACCTAAACTACTTAGGTTATCCCGAAGGAGTACAGTCAGGTCGCCTAATTTTATTCTTTCATACCAAATCAGTAACATTTTATATGACTTTTAGAAAGTATTCACTCAATCATTTAAAGTAAAAGATCATAAAAAGAAATTGATGTAGATTTTTGCGTTGGAGATGATAAAAATTGAAACTAAAATTTGGCTGTCATACAGACTCTTGACCCGACCGGAAATTAAAATCGGTCACAGCGTATTTTAATTAAAATTCAAAAAATGTCTCCTTTCCAGCTAAAAAAACTATTGAATAATATCAAACGCAGACAAATAATAATTTCAAAAAACTTGTCTCTCGGACAGGTAATGTTTATGGTAAGTTGTTTAATCTGTCTAATAAAGATATTATACCAAAGCATGGCGCCTCTGTGTAAATACTGATCAAGTTTCTGGGACATCTAGAAGTGGGTTAGGTTTTTGATATATAAGTCAGTTACTGGATGATAAAAATATCGATTTTTAAACCGAAATAACTGTTAGGATTACATTTCCGAAATTTTAGATTCTGGTCAATCTTAGAGGTTTTAATATGAAAACCAAATTTCAAGCGTTCAACTTAAGTAGATTCGGAGTTATTAAGGGGTCAAAAGTGGCTTCAAATGGTTCGTGTAATATA
>DWNY01003384.1:0-10014 GCA_018250635.1 Telegonus apastus
CGGGCTGTGACATTCTGACGCAGCGCTCGGTGGGGCATCCGTGGTTTATGGATCAATTGGAGAAACTCAACGCTAACTCCTAGTTACTTATGAACCCATCCACTAACAATTAAGGTGTTAATACACATCCAATGAAGTTTTATATAGATCAGAGGTAGGTTACATATTTGTGCAGCAAAGTGGCGGGATATCAGCTCAGTTGTTTCTCAAATTAAGTGTGATGTTTGAGGATTTAGTTTGCGATGTGTTCCAAAAGTTTTATCATAGAATCAATGTACGACTTAGTTAACTAAAGAGGATTCTTTGTCTGATGACGTCAATGTATGTGTGATATGTCAGAAATGTAGCATATAGCGTAGGTAGAGTAGAGTTCTATCTACTATATGCCATATGAGCGAAATTTCTCGGTAAGTCGTTTCATCTGTATATTTGCATCACTTCTTAGGGCTTTACATGCACGTACATTTTAAGTACATCTCGTGAGATACTGTAGAATGTGTGAAGTGATACTATGCCACTTTGCTGTCAAGTGTGTTACATTGCTCTGTGTACAATCTGTGTGCAATCCTTAGGGTCTCGTGTGGAGTTTATTAAAAAATCCTTAGTGAGAAGCGCAGTGTCAAAGAATTGTGGTGTTTTCTAGAATTAACATGAATTTTGTTACTAAATGTATAATGTTTAGGTAAATGATATTGATTGTAGTTGTAATGATCGGTTTAAGGATCACAAGTTTTTCATTACAATTTTTTGCGGTATATGTAGCAAATAGGCGTGCATGCACCTGGTTGTAAGTGATTGTTGCCGTTAATGGACATCACTAACCAATTATAGAATATATATAGATATATAACAGGTATTTTATTTAAAGGATCACATGTGTTGCCACACTTTACTAAGGTGGTTGTATCGTATTAAGGTTACAGCCTTCCACTGTAACGCAAGACATGATGCATGCTAGAAATAGGTGTGACAGTGGTACTCTCACGGATTATATTAGCTTTTGTAACTTTAATTGTATCAACATTATTCTACCACTATAGATAAATTATTAAAGGAATACATTTATGCCGGATTATTTATGTAAATATGGCCCCAAGTGGTATAAAAAAAATTTTGTTTCTGTTTTCTTATTTTTTTATTATTGATTTATCACGTTTTTTTGAGCACTTGTGGCGATATTTTTATATGAATTCCGACGTGTATGTATACTCTATTAATAAGTATCTATATGAATATTTAAACAGTTAGGATGTAGGAACCGCGTGCTCGTATCTCCTACTAAGGAGTATATAATCATAACCAATTTAGGCTGAGACGGGTTTGGAATGTTTGGAATGTCTGGAATCTAAAACTCAGCCGTATAGGCGGTGCGACCTGTCGGAATTTAGTATTTATCGTTTGAATGTATGCTTATTTGCTACTTATATATTATGGTCAAAATCGGAAATATTTTTCATTTGAAATATCACAAGTTCATGGTTACATCACACTGAATTCAATTTCATGCGATCTATGATTTTATTTTACGTTGTATCGGTGGAATTATTATACAGAATTTTATTTAAATATAAATGAAAGGTGGATGGGTGTTAATAGAACGTCTTATGCAAAAGAAATTGAACTCATTTATCGTGTATCGTTACACAATTACAGTGTAAACTTTACTTTTAAATTAGTTATTATATATGTATGTGTTTGTATATTTTTTTTTCGTATAATGTTTCTCATTTTATTCATGTTGGATATTATTGTTTCTAGCCTTTCGGGCCATTTGGACAGTGTGTAATTTATTCGGAAAAAATTGAAGCAAGTAAAAAAATGTATTATTTAGGGATTTCCCGTGAATAAAGCTTATTCTATGTTAACAAAGTTTATGATAATAATATCCTTAGCATTAAAATGACAATCTGGATGTGCGTTATGTCGATGTAGGATATATGATTGAACGCAAAAAGTATACTAATTCAAGTGTATTATTTAAATTTATTGAGCTAGATATATTATATGGAGTCATTGGCAATATATGTAGTCATTTCACGAGAGCACTGCGCCTTGATATATCGAAATGCAATAACATGTTAAATGAAAAATATAAAAGATCAGCAATTTTGCGACACTAAAGGCTTATCCATAAATTTCGTCACACGTTTAGTGGACGGGAGGGGGTCGGTGAAGTGTGACATTTTGTGACAAGGGGCGGGGAGGGGTCCTAAATTTCGTGACGTCACTTTTCAAAGTATATCAAATAATTAATATTTTTGTGGATGATAGCAAAATATGACATCATACTAGTGGGGTGGGGGCTCTGAAATGTTACCAGTTGTGACAAGGACGGGGGAGGGGTTCATAATCATAAAATTCGTGTGACGTAATTTATGGATGGCCCTTAATATGGTATTTAACTTAATAACTTTCTTCATTACTTCGTTATATATGTTTCAAAATTATACATTCATTTAAAATATGTTTGTAGTATTTTGACAGCTAAAACAGTTCTGTACACTTCTCTTCAATTTGTCAACCGACTTTTTTATTTTTGTTACTTGTTACATGAAGCGCAATAACTCAATATAGTTGGTTTTAAGGTTAATAGGAATTAACTATATTATTATTATAAAGGCGCCCCTAAAGCTAGAACGAAAGTGACCAAAAAGTATGTGATTGTACATTTTTTCTTGGAAACTTTTAATTCTTTTGAAAATAACCAAATATTTTGAACGCAGACAGGCGCAAATCGCTCAAGTGTACGCACAGTTTTAAGTACATCTGACATTTCGTTTTTCATGTGTGTTATTGATATGTATGTAGGTTTAATTCAAATAAGACTTGTGAAACGGCCCTGCCTAATACAATAAATTATCTGGATCAAAATGTTCGGTAAATGTATAGAGTTTAACAGTTTTATAAGTTGTCATAGTGATAATGAATAAAAAGTACAAAATATTAAGGATTGTTTTATACCCTTATTATTGTTAAAGTAGACTTATCTACATTAAAAGTCGTGCGAATAAAAAATGCGTTGCACCGTACACAGGGTAGAAGTGAAATTTCTTAAAAATACGTAAATCATTATATTGATATGCAGTAGATCGCGGAGTCGTATGATTCTTATAACGTTCTCGCCATGTATCGCAATTTTATCGTTGTTTTCGTATTACAGATTTGTCAAATGTATGTTCCATCGCGATACGTGCAGTGGAACGCAGGTGAGACATTTATAAGATGTAAAGGCGTAGTAATCATAAAATTCAACGATAAATGTTAATTACTGATCTGATGAGCATGTCAAGAACGCTCGTATGCGACTATATCCTATTCTATCGCTTTGTACACGTCGCTCTCTCTTGCTCCACTGCCGTAAGGTCAGAGTTATATCTTTCGTCAGTCATTTTACGAAATTTGTAGGTCTAAATTGTAAGATTCCGCCTAAGAAATTTCACTTCAACATGTTTTGCTCATTGAGTTGTTATAAATAGAGGTAGAGGGGGGGGGGGGGAAGCCACCTAAAATGCGTCCACCGAAGTTACCTAACTGTTTACCTATTAGACAAAGATAAGTATAGGTCTCGGATCTTCCCTCTTTTATTAGTTATTGAGTTAGTTATTTGTTAGAAACTCGCACCCACAGGCTTGCCTATCTATGTATAATAACTATAGGTTTTTCGTCGGTAGTATGACAAAGTAACTACTTTAACCATTTGTGAACTCCAGACATATCACAAATGGTTAATTTAATAAAAGTTTCTTATTCGTAAAATATTTTATTACAGTTAAATGCGCTGTGTGTTTTTGTTTAAATAATATAATAATACTTGGCTACGCTATTCTTATTCAACTAATAATAAATAAATTATTTACACTTACACAACACTTGGATCTTTAGTAATAATATTCACTTAAAACACATACATTCATTATACATGACGTGATGGTTACTGTACATAATTGCTTAAATTATTACACTGATAAATATCAATGTAAATAACAATAAGAGCTCACACAAGCAATGTTTGTTAGATATATAAAGATAGTTTTTCTTTTGAGGCTTTGAAAGAAATATAAATATATATTTTTAGTGTAATTAGCCGACTGCTTCAGGAAGGTAATGTTTTTCGAACGTATGTATATATGTCCATTTCTTTGGCACGCCCCACGGCCCAAACGGCTTGACGGATTTTAACATATGAGGTGTCGTTAGATAACATAGGCTATACATTTTTAAAAATACTTATACTTACATTTTTAATAATTTAATGCTTGCAAAGGGAAAAAGGGGGTGACGAAACAAAATATTTTTATCATAATAATATGGGTATCCAAGTCAATTCATTGTAAACAATCGGGTTTTTTTGTTTTTAAGATAATCCTCTACTTTTCAAGTTTCCATAAATACATAAGCTATCCAATCTCAAGATGAAAGAAAACAAATATTACAAAATGCATAGAAAGTCACAATTTTCATTTTAGCTTCGTCTGCTCTTCAATAAAAGTAGACTTCAATCTTAGTCTATTTTACTCTTCATAATCTTCGAACAATGGTATATAATCATCACTTCTGGATCGAAGTTTCAGGCCGAATTGTGTTACTTGGTTCCTTTCACTGCCTTGTGTTTTATCTAAGGCTTTCACTGCAGCTGAAGTGTCTTGTTTTCGTGTAACGACTTCATTTGGATATTTCATGTTTGCCAGTTTCGATGTCACTCGTTCTTTCTGAAAAATAATTATTGTAACTAAATTATTAATAATTATTTTAACTTATTCAAGATCTGATTATTAACGCGATTATTAAAATCGACAATTTAATATTACGTAATGTTTACCTGTACAGGACTATCGAGATAACTTGCATAGATTCTTAGCACTGGTTCACCAGTTTTATCGTCAAATGTTAGTTTACTCTTGGGAGGTATTTTTGCCTTTACAACTGTTGCTTTCTGAGGAGCTTCAGTCGTTCTTTTATCTGGTAACGCAAATAGCCTTAAAGGTGGTCTTCTCGCAAAAATATTAGCCTTTTCTTTATTAAAATCCTGATCTTCACTTATCGTTGCTTCTACTAACTGCCCAGCATATACTACACCATCTTTTGTTGCTTGCTTGTCTGTATCCGCTCTTAGTAAAGTATACGCAACATTGACAGATTCAGCGGTTTTTTCAAAAGGGGCTCCGATCAGGGGCTTCAAATCGCCAATCGTTTGATTTTTATCGTTTTTGTCTGAATTTTGTACGAAATATGCTTTCAACTTTGGTTGTATTGTAGTTGTTGTTGTTGTTGATGTAGTTGTTGTATTAAAAGGTTGGGCTTTGTGTAGTTCCTGCCTGTTTTCTACCTGTGCCAAAGCAGCTGCAGCTCGTACATCGTTTATTGCTGAATAAAATCCATTCGCGATGACATTACCAACGCTTTGACCAACTTGAGCATAGTAGATGGGAGTTGTTTTATGATCTTCTGTATTCGCCTCAACAACATGGCTGATTGTTGTGGTAGGTGAATGTGTTACTTCGTTGATATTTAAATCTAATGTCACATTCTCTTGTTGAAGCGTAGTAGACATATCGAGTGAATTCTCAGTAACGTTGTTAACTGCGAATCCTTGAGGAAGCAAAGTAAGAACTGTGCCTTCTTGCGTTTCTCTTTGTACTAGGTTTTTATGAACTTCTGAAGTGCTTGGAACAAAAGAAGATGGCGGTTGTTTGATGTATTGTTCGTTTTCTAGGAGAAACAAATCATTTTGCTCTGGTGCTTGAGTTTGATGTTGTGGCGGATATTCAGCTGCGTATGGTATGAATTCGACGGCCGGGAATTGTTGTAGTAGCTGGGTTTGCAACTTTTGCAAGAACATCGGGTCGGGTTGGTACAACGCGTTGGGTGGAATAATAATTCCTTCGGTTCCGGTATGTAAAAGATCTTGGTGTGTAGGCATTCTGTTCAATCCCTGTAAAGAAGATTTTGTAAAGTGACAGATACGCGTAAATTGTTTGAGAGGACACACACCTGAACTTGGAGAAAAAGTAGGTTTTTTAAATGTTTTTAATGCAAATAACTTTATTTCTAATTTTCTATGAATCCTTATCCTATAATTTTGTATGACACGTGAGTAATGTAAGTAATGTAAGTAACACTAGAACTCGATCCAATCCTATATGTAGTGGTCTTTTATGGGAGGATTATAGGACATGTAGTTTTGGGCTATTGTTGAATGTAAATAAATCAAAAAGGTATGTAAATTTCACCTGCAGTGAAAATTGTTGAGGTACAAGTGGAGACTGTGGAAGCGCCAATGCTGATAATCCGTATTCTGATGCTAATTGTAAAGCAACGTTATTTCTTAAATTTTGCATTTCTCCCGCATTCAAAGACTGAAACATACAAAATTAATTGAAAAATGGAGTTATTTTCAATATAGACAGTTATAATATGAATGACCTACAGTTGGTTTTGAAAATCCTATAGGAGGTTCTATTTTTGCACTCATTGGATATACTAGTGGCTCTGGGTATTTTTCTGTTACTTCGTACACCGGCTTTGTCTGAAAAATAAAGTGGTTTTATATAGTTTATACAGGATACTTCGTTAATTAATAAGTTTTAAGTGACTGCTTTATATAATGCAAAAAAGTTTAAGTTCAGCAATAGTGCGGACGTAAAACAATTAAACTTTTAGACTAACGTAAGATTTTAAGAAGTCTGTTTTACATAAACAAAGCAAACTACATCGCACCAATCTGTTAAGCGGTACGTAGGTACTGGGTAGGTCCTTCTAAATCTCTTAAACTTAATAGAATATTGATAGTAGGTACATACCGCTTCTGTAGCCGTGTTTGTATTGGGGATACTGTCGAATGTATCGATGACCACAATGGGCTTCTCCGAGAGGCTCAGGTTGGGAGCTGGTATGGTGTGGATCGCACCTGTTAGGTAAACAGATCTGAAACAACTTGCGTCCGTCCGTAGCAAAGAATGGATGTCACTGTAGAAATCGACAAAACACTTGAAAATAGATAAAGACCTAAGCAAGGAAGACAAATTCATCGTTTAAATGTGTTAATTTTTATAATTTAATGATATACATATGTGCCAGTCATTTAAAGATGGTGGTTTGTGGTTAGACACCGGCGGCACCACCGCCACACCTTTTCTACCTTATAACACCAGTGTTCAGGGCTGCTGTGTTCCGGTTTGAAGGGTGTTTTAAGGGAGACATACTTACTCGAGGCATTCCAACTTAGTCCTCAGGGGTAGCAATGCATCTGTGGCTGACTTCAGGTAGAACCGTCATCTTATCTGGGGTTGACTACAGATGTCCATGGGCGGCAGCGGCCACTTACTATCAGGTGGGCTGCATGCTCGTTTGCTATTTCCATAACATAAAAAAGTCAGGGATTTTAATCCAGAAGTATCTGCATTCATGTGAATATTGACTATTTCTACAGTGGTATCCTTATTTTGCTACGAACGAACGCAATATGAATATTGTTGGTGCTCACAGTGCTAGAAGAAAAAGTAATTTGGCGAAAGTGTCTGCTATAGAATAATATAAGTATTGCTAGAAAAAAATTAGTAGCATTCATAAAAAAACTTACAAAGCGACCTATGCGAATTATGACCTAAAATCTACAATTAAAATTAAGAGTAATAACGTTAACAGTGTTGTTTAGATGAATATAAAGATGTTTTATTAAGATTTGGTAAGTCAAATCTGTTTATAATCTTTAATTCAAAGACGTACTTTCCACTATAATTTTAGTAGATTAAAAAAAATATAAGTAACAAAACATCTAAAACAAATCCCACCAATCTGCAGTGGATGATACAGGACGAACTAATAACGAATTTCTTTCAATTAAACTAGCTAATCGCTACGTACTTAAGACAAACTGATTGCGTAAATGACATCTGTATTTAAATATGTATACGCATTTAAACATTTAAAAGCCATTACCAAGCGGCAGCAAATGCTTACGGGTACATCCTAGAAAATTAGAAAGCATGGAAGGTGCAGTGCGCGCTTATTATTCAACATGTACCGTCTGAATGGATTATGGGCGCGGAGGACGCTGCGCGGATGAACTCGTACTCCGGAGTCGGCGCGGGTACAGGCAGCCTGGATGTGGCTTTCCACGGTGAGGTGAATATATTCCGTGTTGCGCCTGGGCCGATATGCTTTACTGCGTATCTGGAAATTGACAATGAGAAATAAAATACTTTCTATATTTTAAATTGAATGAAGAAAGTACTGTTGATGTATCTAGTTATCATGTTCAAACTCTATCTAGTATTATCTCTCCTTTCATCTCCATAATTCATCATCATGTAGACAGACGTACTTATCAGAGGCGTTCCGATGTAGTTCTCAGGGGTAGAAACACTAGCAGCTTTAGTCGACCATTGATAGGATTCTCATCTTGTCAGGGGTTCATCATAGGTGTCTATGGGCAACAGTGGGCATTTCCCATCTGCTGGTCTGCATGCAGTAGGTATAATACAGATCGATTGAAACAAAGTAGGAATGTTAATTTTTTATTCTTGCCTTTTTTATGTTATAGAAGTAGTGAACGAGCATGCAGTCCACCTGTTGTTAAGTGGCCTGTGCCGCCCACGCACATCTCTAATCAACCTCAGATAGGTAAAATCACAGTCCTACCTTAGGTCGGACACAGATGCGTTGCTACTCCTGAGGACTAAGTTGGAACGCCTCGAATAAGTATGTCCCCTTACCACACCCTTAATACCGGAACACAACAGCGCTTAACACTGCTGTTATGAGGCAGAAATAAGTGTGGCGGTGGTGCCGCCGGAGTCGAACCACAAATGGTTCCCTTTAGAACCCTAACTTTAAATTTGACTCTACAAACCCTTACCTGTGTGGATGATTCCTATATATTACATAAGGCGACCTATGTGACGCAGCTTGCACGATACGAGGTGGCGCCCACGGCCTCTGCAACATGAGGCCTGGCCTCAATGGAGTGGGGCCTCTTATCCTGTTGACAGTCGCCATACGATTGATGTAAGCGGCTTGGGTCAACGACCATAACGTCACGTAGATAATGTGTAACTGTGGAAAAGGATACATGTGCTATGAAGGTAAAATCTAAATAAGTAAGATTTTTATGACTCTTTATTTGTAATCACAGCACTAATTATATATTAATATTAGTGTCTTTACCGAATTTGTTGTGTACTAAGTAATAGCTACAACCCTTCTTCAGTGTCATTAAAAAATATTGCCGCGTGATTGGAGTATTTAGTAGATATATTTCACAATGCTATTTAATGCAGTTTGGTCTACTTGTAAAGAAAGTATGTATACCTTCTTTTGATAGCCCTGACGGGTAGCTTAAAACATATTTGCACTTTTGGATACTAAAACTGAATTACCGCATTCTTCAAAACTTATTTTACCATCATGCGTTCTTACATTACATTTATCATGTAAGATACTGTTAATTTCGCAATCTTTCGTATGTCCTATTAGTCTGTCGGAGTGAAATGATGTATTTCACTTTTGCTAATTGCTGTGAATTCTGGGTATAATTATACCGATCGTGCGAGGAGCGGTGATGTGAACGTCCCCAGTGGAACGTCACGGGTGGATGAGCGCGAAACTAAACGATCGTGTTATACGCTAGAGAAGTCCTCAACGGTTTTTACTTGTTTCATTTTGTACAGTTTTAAGCCATTGGTTGCAAATAGAAGTTGCTTGGAGACCGCCACTATTTCTGCCTAAGTATTTACAGCAGTGTTAAGCGCTGCTCTGTTCTGAACTGAAGATAGTTGCCTAAGCAAGGTACAGGTACTTTAACGGCGTTTCTATTCAGGGATGGCGATGCATTTGTGACAAACCTCAAGTAAGACTGATTTAACTTAGGGTTGATTATAGTTGCAGCAATGGCCACTAGCCATCAGGTGGATTGCATGCTATTGCATTGTATGCTGCTTCTTCTATACAAATAAATAAAATTGAAGTGTCTATTTGTAATGTCAAAATAACAAATTTTACTAAATAAATATGGTA